>JAXQQM020079486.1:0-158667 GCA_034641835.2 Pinus albicaulis
GGAATCACGTGGTTCCTAGGGTTTGATGGCATCTTGCATGGTTGGCTTCAATTAGACTTCAGTGGCAGAAGTTTTGGAGGAGTTAACGGGACAGATAGTGGAGTTGTGTTCTGTTTGTTTTAGTTGAACTAGTTGGGATTAGTTAAACTAGCTAATCAATTAGATATGAGTGGAGTAAATTAAATAATATTTAATTTACTAAATATTAACTCATTATTCAACTCAAGAACACTTCAGTTCACTACAGTGCATGATCAGTTCAGTGGAGACCAGTGGAAGAGGTAGATGAAAGGGGTGAGTAAAGCTACTACTGGTAGATTTGTTTTAGGCGAGATTTGCATTACACTTGGAGGAATTGTCCATGCATACTGACAATCAAGGGAAGGGATTCAACTCTGAACTTTCATATTAGTGGGCCATGATTGCGCAATAGAGGCAAGGCAATTAAGGGAATTAAGGAGTTTTGAACCTCTGACTTGTTCAAAAAACCGAGTCGTATCAGGAGTAACATCTACAGAGAGCATCGAGTAGAGGAATAAGTTTGCATACCTTATTGGTTACTTTTTTTTCTCCATTATAATATACACAATAGCTGGGGGGTTTTCAGCTATAGGCTTTCCCCATACATACTGAGTTAATGTGTGATTGATTTGATGTGCGATTGCTTCTATATATTTTCCGCATGTGACAATTAATCGTAGAAGAAGGTTATGTGTTATGCATGCAATTCGAAATTGATGTATGATCGGGTTAATCTTCATTGAATAAGTGATTTATTCAGCTAATTTCTACATGGTATCGGAGCGGAGATTAATTGTCGAAGTCTATTACGGTGATTGCAAACTTATTTCCTCGGACAGAGTCTGCATGCGGGCCAGGTAGCCTCCGGAATATTCATCCTTCTTTGTAAGGTGAAAGATCTGGTGAATGCCCTTTGCAGTCAATCTCTGATTTGGAAATAATTTGTTTTCAAGTATAGATCGGAAGCGATAGAGCTTGGAGTTTGGAATTCGAATTTTGCAGAAGGTTGTTCTTCTTGGTGCCGGTGTTGAAAGATGTCTTCTTTCAATGGTTTGCGACTCGAATATGCTCTTGAAGGCAGTTCGAACTATGTTGCATGGAAAGATCGAATGGAAGTAGTGTTAGAAGATAATGGTCTGAAGGAGTTCGTGGATGCGGATGTCCCAAAGCCCACTGATGCAGCTCTGGTCGATGCATGGCAAAAGAAGATCGCGAAATGTCGAAGGATCCCGTTGGAGGGCGTCAAGGATCATATTGTATCCAGCCTGCATGGAAAGGCTACTCCATATTTAATGTGGAAAGCTTTGACGGATCTATTCCAGAGTAAGAGTGACCAAAGGAAGCCGGCGCTCAAAGACAAGCTCAGGAACATCAAGATGGAGAAGGGCGACAGTATCGCTAAATACCTCACGAAGTTCACTCAATGCAGAGATGAACTGGGAAGTGTGGGAGTTACCGTCGATGAAGAGGATATGGTCGACCTGGCTCTCCTTGGTCTTCCGAAGGCTTGGCACTCATATCAAGATAGTAAATAATGCCTGAGAAGTCGTCGGGAGCGGGGAGCGCCTTGCCGACTACAGGAGGAGATAAGGAGGACTACTGAGATGGATCTTCATAAAAGGAGCCGATGAAGAAAACTCGCGCTTTGGTGTCCAAAGCTAAGAAAGGGAAGGGTAAGAAAACCTTCATTCGGGAGTGTTAAGGGTGGCAGGGCGGTGCTATGGCGAAAGTGAAATGTTTTCACCGCCATGAATCACTTTATTTATGCTACCAATTGTCCAAAGAAGAAGAAGAACAAGCAAGCGTAAGATTCAGATGGAGAAGCTGGTCGCTGCAGCCGAGCTTGAATTTTCACTGATTGCATGCTTGGTTTCAAGTGTGATGGGATCGGTGTGGTTCTTGGACAGCGGTGCGTCATTTCATATGACGGGAGATCGGGAGTTGTTCTCAGATCTGGAGGAGAAGGATTTGGGTATGCACATCGAGATGGGCGATGACGGTAGATACAGTGCGACTGGTATCGGTACCGTATCCTTTCAGAGGGAGTCTGGTAAACCCTTTGTCTTAAAGGATGTCATGCATGTACCGGGATTGAAGAAGAACCTGATTTCAGTAGCGATGTTGGAGGATAAGGGTTATGATGTGGTCTTCAGCGAAGGAAAAGCTTTCCTGCGCAGTAAGACTACTGGAGAGACCCGTAAGATAGGGGTTCGAACTCAGAACCTTTATCAGTTGCAGGTAGATGACTGCGCAGCTATGGCATGCAAGGCTGGAGATGTGGTGAGCCGGGATGATGAGGGCGAACTATGGCACAGGAGATTGGGCCATCTTCACCATGGAGTTTTGAAGATTCTGCAGCAGATTTCTACTGGACTTCCTAAGGGCACCCTTGCGCAGTCAGATCAGTGCAAGGGGTGTACTTTAGGGAAGTATGTGAAAGCCACCTTTCACGAGAAGGATAGTCGCGCCACGACGATCCTTGAGAGAGTTCACACATACGTGTGTGGTCCTTTCTCAGTTGCTTCGACAGCAAAGCACAAGTATTATGTGATCTTTGTTGATGATTTCTCTCGAAAGTGCCGGATCTTCTTCATGCAGAAGAAGAGCGATACATTCGCGAAGTTCTGTGAGTTTAAAGCACTGGTCGAGAAGGAGTCGGGGAAGAAGGTGATTGCTCTGAGTGATAACGGTGGTGAATTCATCTCGGCTGAATTCAAGGAGTTCTGCAGCGCAGAAGGGATTCGGAGAGAGCTCATCGCACCCCATAACCCACAGCAGAACGGGGTGGCTGAGCGGAAGAACAGAACGATCGTGGGTGCTGCACGGCGATGTTGCATGATCAGGGCCTACCCCTTCACTTGTGGGCTGAGGCATGCAATACAGCAGTGTATGTGCAGAACCGTTGTCCTCACAAGGTTCTTGGCATGAGTACACCGGAGGAGGCTTATTCTGGCAAGAGGCCTGATATTTCCCATTTGCGGATTTTTGGTTCTCTTGTCTACATGCATGTGACGAAGGATGCGAGAAGGAAGTTGGATCCAACTGCTGAGGTTGGAATATTTGTGGGGTACACTGATACACCTCACAACTATCGGGTGTATTTGTCAGACAGTCGCAAGACTGTTGTGCGACGGGATATAAAATTTCAGGAGGAGAAAGCCATGCAGTGTTCGCTTGAGAGGGAGCTACACTTGCATGCAGATGAGGAGCTGTTAGTTCCTAAGGAGGAGCTTCCTGATGTGGATCAGCCACAAGAGGAGGTTCAGGAGGTGGAAGAAACCACCCAGGCAGCGCCAACCATCAGAGGGCGCATGCGCACTACAGAAGCTGAGCGACTGGCTCGGGATGCACAGAAGGTTGTAGGACCACCTACAGCACAGCGCAGACAGAGACAGTCACCGGATCGGTACACTGGATACATGGCTCTTGTGAGTCAATGTGTTGTGACGGAGCCATCCTCTTTTGAGGAAGCTGTGGAGGAACCCGCATAAGCTGTCGTTGCGCATCGGGCATATATCCCACTCATCGTAGCCCAGTGGGCATGGGAGACGTCCCAAGACCGAGCAGGGAAATCGCTTGTAGGTTCGCGATGGATCTACAAGGTGAAGCAAAGTGGTCGACGGAGTGGAGAAGGAAGAAGTAGGATTTGTCGCCCGTGCTTCTTGCCAGACTTGAGGGGATTGACCATGAGGAGACTTTTTGCACTGTCATGAAGGTTTTTCCATACCACATCCTTGCTTCCTTCTCATGGGGTCATGGACATTCATCGCAGGATGGAGGATAATTTCAATGGAGTTATTGAGGAAGAAGTGTACATAGAGCAGCCTGAAGGTTTTGAGATCTTTAGCAGTGAGTCGCATGTGTGCCGACTCAAGAGAGCACTGTACGGGCTGAAGCAAGCACCTCGTGCTTGGTACACTCGGATAGACAGCTACTTCACCGGCTTGGATTCTCCAAGAGTGAGGCAGATCCAAACCTGTACCAGATTGTGGTGGAGGGGAAGCTGTTGATCATCATACTGTATGTAGATGATCTGATTTTGACTGGCGATGAGCAGTTGATACTTTCATGCAAGGAGGATCTTGCACGAGAGTTTGAGATGAAGGACTGGGGCATCCTTCATTATTTCGGGATCGGGAGATTGCATGCAGAGGATCGAAGAGCTGTGCAGGGTGGCGTCGGATTTGAGAGGTTGAACACGTGGCGGCCGCAAGTCTGATACCCCGCTTCCTGGTGGTTGGAGGAAGGAGGATGCTACTTCAGCGGAGGTAGTGGATGCCACCGTTTATCGACAGTTGGTGGGGTCGTTGATGTATTTTGGTCAATATCGACTCCGATATATGCTATGCAAGCAAGTAAAGCAGAAGTTGTTGTTTTACCAAGCATTTTTGGAAGGCGTGGGCAGTGTTTTGTTAAGATTAGGTAGAATGATCACAGGTCGGCAGGCCGATTGGGGAGGATGGAGGAATCTTCTGTTTAGCCTATGGGGTGCTGGGGTGGTGGTTTCCATCGTACCTAAGAGCACTTCGGGGGAGTTTTCAAGATTGGTCGAATACAAGCCAGACAAATAGAAGTGTGTAGATCCGTGGTACTTGGCCAAGAGAGGCCGAGTACATGGCAGCTTTCTGGTTTCACTGATGCAGATTGGGCAGGGAGCCCAACGGACCGGAAGAGCACTTCTGGAGGAGTTTTCAGCATTGGGTCGACAGCAGTTTCCTGGTACAGCAGGAAGCAGAGATCCGTGGCACTCAGCTCAGCAGAGGCCGAGTACATGGCAGCAAGCTTGGCTGCATGTGAGGTTATTTGGATGAGGAAGATCCTCGCAGGTTTGTTCAGGTTGCATTTGGAGCCTACAGTGATCTACTGTGATAACCAGAGCTGCATCAAGCTCTCGGCTAATCCAGCTTTTCATGATAGGTCCAAACATATCGACATCAGGTACCATCACATCAGAGATTGTGTTCAGCGGAGGATCATGATGCTTTCATATGTTCCCACGGAGGATCAGGATGCCGACATCCTGACGAAGGCGCTCACCAGGAGCAAGTTCGAATTCCACAAAGGCAGGATAGGGATTGCAGATAATCCATATCTTGCTGAGAGGGAGTGTTGAGAATGCAGCAAGATGATGGAGCTTAGTGAAATGAAGTCGCCTTCACTAAGTGGGCCCGCAGGCAAATTCTGGCGCAAAGTCTATTTTTAGACTATGTCTATTTTTAGACATACTGAGCATAATTTGGGAATTCTACTTGGAGATTCTTGGAGTATGCGACATGTCGGTAAAAATAGATGAGACCCTAATTTTTAGGACCCAGGCTATTTTTAGACTGATCTCCTAAAATATGGAAGTCAAATATTATTTACCCTTAATAATATTTTGACTATAAACAGCAGTTTACTCTCTTGGCGCACTTCAGTTTGAGTCATGGAGGTGACTCATGCAACTGACACAAGGAATCACGTGGTTCCTAGGGTTTGATGGCATCTTGCATGGTTGGCTTCAGCTAGACTTCAGTGGCAGGAGTTTTGGAGGAGTTAACGGGACAAGTAGTGGAGTTGTGTTCTGTTTGTTTTAGTTGAACTAGTTGGGATTAGTTAACTAACTAATCAACTAGATATGAGTGGAGTAAATTAAATAATATTTAATTTACTAAATATTAACTCATTAGTCAACTCAAGAACACTTCCGTTCACTACAGTGCATGATCAGTTCAGTGAAGACCAGTGAAAGAGATAGATGAAAGGGTAGAGTTAGCTATCAGTTGTAACTATACTGTTGCTATTTGCAACATATAGACAGGTGGAGTAAGCTATGAGTATTGCAAAGTTTAGGCTGGTGGTTTATCTATATAAGGAGGCCATCACCTAGCATTAAAATACGCAATCAAGGTTGGCTATCAAGTGGCTAAGGATTGGAGCAAGTGATTTGCTAGATCTAGCTGGATAGTGTGTAGCATGGGAGGTAGTGCATGAGAGCTTGTGAAGAGTTTTTGTACTATGATTGTTACATGATTTCTCCATTATAATATACACAATAGCTGCGGGGTTTTCAGCTATAGGCTTTCCCCATACATACTGAGTTAATGTGTGATTGATTTGATGTAAGATTGCTTCTATGTTATTTTCCGCATGTGACAATTAATTGTAGAAGAGGGTTATGTGTTATGCATGCAATTCGAAATTGATGTATGACCAGGTTAATCTTCATTGAATAAGTGATTTATTCAGCTAATTTCTACAAATCCTAGCCAACCTAACAATAATAATTTAAGGGCACAATAATAACAATATGGGGGTTACAAGGGTATAATAATAACAATAACGGGGTTACACTAGCAACAATAAGGGACTATACTAGTAATATAGGGACCTAACATGCCCCTCTCCTTCAAAAAAGTGTTTTCCTCAACACTTGAGTAGCTCTGGGTGCTTCTGTATAAAATTCTCATCCTCCCATGTAGAATCTTGAGTGGGTAAGTTCTTCCACTTGATGAGATACTTTGAAATTGATCGATTCCGTAGCTATCGAGTTCTTGTTTCTGTGACTGCTTCAGGTTCCAATAAGATTTTTCCTTCCTCATCAAGTTCTGGAAATATTGTTTGAACTGTAATATTTTCACCTATAACCTTATTTAAGCATGAAACATGGAAAATTGGATGCACTCGTGAAGAAGCAGGAAGCTCCAATTTGTATGCCATAGTACCAATATTTTGCAACACTTTGTAAGGACCATAGTACTTTGGCGATAATTTATTATCCTTCTTAGATTGCTTGAGGGACATTTGTTTGTATGGTTGTAGCCGTAAAAATAACCAGTCTCCTACATCAAAACTTCTCTCGCTGCAATGTTGATATGCCTGTTGTTTCATTCGATTTTGTGCCAAATTCAAGTTTTCCTTTGTGGAGAACTTCTTGTTGATGCTCGATGTGATCTTCCACTACTTGAACCTTTGAATTTTCTCTTAAATATGATGTGATGGATGGTGGATGATATCCATAAAGTGCCATAAAATGGGGTCATTTTTGCTGCAGTATGGAAGGAAGTGTTATACCACCATTCAGCGAGAGGTAACCACTTGACCCATTGTGTTTGTTTATCAGATACAAAACAACAAAGATATCCTTCAAAAAATTTATTTACTATCTCAGTTTGACCATCGAATTGAGGATGATAAGATGAGCTACAAGCTAATTGAGTACCCAAACAAGAAAATAACTCCGTCCAAAAATTTCCAGTAAAAATGGGATCTTTGTCGCTCACAATAACCCTTGGGTTTCCATGTAGCTTTTGAATTGTGTCCATAAATGTAGTAGCAACTATACTTGCTTTAAATGGATGAGATAATGCACAAAAGTGCGCATACTTGGTAATTCTATCAACTACCACCATGGTGACACTCTTTCCTTCAGACTTAGGTAAACATGTGATAAAATCCATTGAAATCTCCTCCCAACGTTGACTTGGAATGGATAAATGTTGTAGAAGACCCGGGGTCTTAATTGTCTCAACTTTATTCTGCTGGAAAACCAAACATTCCGCCACAAAATTTTGAATATTAGATTTAAGGCCATCCCAAAAAAAATCTTTCTTCACCCTGTGGTAAGTTTTTAAAAATCCTGAGTGTCCTACTAAAGGAGAAGTGTGCAATTCCAAAAGAATATTTTGTTTTATTTGGTAATTCTTACAAAGATATAAGTGATCTTTTTACCATAAGGAATCATTTTTCCAACTAAATGTATCATATGTACTAGAATCTTGTTGCAACTTTTGAATGAGTGTCCACACTTCTTGGTCCTTCTTCCATTCATCTCTTGCTTCGGTTATCCAATCTGGTTGGATAATAGAAATGGCACAAAGCAATGCTTCCACCTCTTCATTATTTCTTGAGAGTGCATCTGCAACAACATTTAGCTTCCCTTTTTGTAGATTATTTCAAAGTCATAACCCAACATCTTTGTGACCCATTTTTGCTGCTCTTCTGAAGATAGTCTTTGTTCCAAAAAGTGTTTAAGACTATCATGATCAGTTTTTACCTTGAAGTGTCTTCCCATTAGGTAAGTTCGCCATTTCTTTAGTGCATGCATTATTGCTAACATTTCCTTCTCATAAATATGTTTCTGTAAATACTTTCCTTTGATTGGATGACTTTCAAAAGAAATGGGTCTTCCTTCCTGCATTAAAACTGCACCAATTCCATTTCCTGAGGCATCACATTCCACAATAAAGGTTTTTGTGAAGTCTGGCATAGCTAACACCGGTGCTAGGCACATTGCCTCTTTAAGATGTTCAAAGGCCTTAGTTGCTTCAAGAATCCATGAAAATGCATCTTTCTTCAATAATGTTGTTAGAGGTGCTGCTATTCTCCCATAATTCTTAACAAACTTGCGATAATACCCTGTTAACCTGAGAAATCCTCGCAACTGCTTTATGGTTGTGGGGACTTTCCATTCCTTAATGACTTTAATTTTGTTAGGGTCTACTTTAACACCCTCGTGAGATACAATATGACCCAGATATTCCACCTCTTGTACTCCAAAGAAACATTTGGATTTTTTTGCATATAATTGTTTCTCCTGCAATAGTTTGAGCACCCTATCAACATGTTGAACATGATCCTTCCAAGAACTGCTGTAGATTAGTATATCATCAAAAAATACTAGCACAAATTTTCTAAGGAAGGGTTTGAAAATGGAGTTCATCAACCCTTAAAATTTAGAAGGTGCATTGGTAAGGCCAAAAGGCATGACCAAAAATTCATAATGACCCTCATGAGTTCGAAATGTTGTTTTCAGAATATCTTCAGTCTTCATTCTAATTTGATGATATCCTGAACAAAGATCCAACTTGGTAAAATAAATTGATCCATGTAATTCATCCAATAATTCATCAATCACAGAAATGGGAAATTTATCTTTAATGGTGAGCTTATTGAGCTCCCTATAATCAGGACACATGCACCATGATCCATCCTTCTTGTGTACCAATACTACAGGAGCAGAGAAAGAACTTTGAATAGGTTGAATTATACCCGCCTCTAACATTTCTGCAATCATACGTTCAATTTCGCTCTTTTGGAAGTAAGGATATCTATAAGGCCTGATGTTTGGAGGAACACTTCCTGAATCAAATGAATAGCATGATCATGATCACGAATAGGTGGGAGTCCTTTGGGATTTTCAAACACCTTGGAATGATTGTCCAAGACTTGTTGGAGATCTGCAGGAATAGATGATTTTGATGTTGAAACTTCTAGTGAGCATAATTGTGCAATTACGCCTCGTTGTTCTTTCTTTAGAAGCTTTGTCATGACATTAGAGCTTATTATCCTTCCTGGCTTCCCTTCAATACCCCATAATTCGAATTCCTTTCCTTCTGAAAAAAATTTCAAGAAAAGTTCTTGAAAATTAAAAGCTACCGTCCCCAAAGATTGTAACCATTGTACTCCTAGTACAACATCAGCACCTCCCATAGGAATGGAAAGCATTGGACTAGTCAATACATATTCCCCCATGGTTAGCTTGATATTATGGTATTTTCCAAAGCAATTTATAGTTCCTCCATTTGCAACCATCACTTGACATTCTGGTGCTGGGTATAGGAAACAATTTAATTCCTTGGCTACCTTATAATGAATAAAATTATGGGTGCTACCTGAATCAATCAACACTATTACCTTTTCCTTCTTGATATGTCCTTCTATCTTGAGAGTTTGAGGAGTGGTAATTCCTGCCAGTGCATTACACGATATGGTCGGATTCATTTCTTCCTCTTCTAGGGGTGGTTCCTGGTATATATCCTCTTCTTGTTCATTTTCTTCTTCTTCTTCACAATCTATGTAAAATAATTTCTTCTCAGCACACTTATGACCTTTAGTGTATTTGCTATCACAACTGTAGCAAAGCCCTTTGCTCTTTTTTCTTCCAATTGTTGTGGTGTCAACCTTGTAGGTTGTGGAAATCTAGGCGTAGCAACACTTCCTTCTTTATAGAATTGAGTGGTAGGCTTCCTTGTCGCCATAATTTTACATTCAACTTTTCTTGCCAACCTGAATGCCTTCTCCAATGAATCAAGTTCCAAAACACGAACTTCATGTTGGATGTTATCCTTTAAAGTGCCTATGAAGAGATCAATCCTGTGTTCCTCTGGAATATCAGTTACCCTTATATTCAATTTTTGAAGTCCTCAATGTGCTCCCCCACTAAACCCTTTTGTTTGAGATTTATCAATTGGCTAAAGAAGGTGTTGCTCTTTGTATCCTCATAATGTGCTATCATTTCCTCCGTAAAAATTGACAAAGTGACAATTTTTTTACGGGAGCAAAGCCATCGATACCATACAAATGTATTTTGTTCTAAATGTAAAGTTGCAATGCGTACCTTTTGTGTGTTTTGCACATTATGGAGATCAAAATATTGCTCCATCTGTAGTATCCATGTTACAGGATCCTTTCCATCAAACTTCCTCATATCCATTTTTGGAATATGGTGGTTCTCCCGCCAACATTAGAGGTTATGAAATCACGATTAACAATTATTTTGTTCTCATCATGAGGTTCTTCTACTATATTTCCGCCATTAGGAATCGTTTCTTGTATCAAATTTGTCAAACCTTCCATGTCTACTTTTAGATCATTCTTCATGTTCTCCATTTTTTCATCGATCTTAGCTTCCATGTCATCCATCTTAGATTCCATGCCAGCTTCCATGCCATCTATCTTAGCTTCCATGCCATTCTTCAAACCATCCATCTTATATTCCACGCCTTTCCATCTTAGTTTCCACGCCTTTCTTCAAAAATTCCATGTCATTTTTTGTTGCTCTTTGCAAGAGCGAAATTTGTTGCACTTGCTCTTGTAAATTTGATATGTCATGTTGCCATTCTTCGTCTTCATGAGTCATAGTAGAGCCTTCTAAAGGCTTAATGGGTGTTGAATTATTTTTAGGGGCCATTTTAGAATCTAATATTGGTATATATTCTATAATATGCCCTTGGAATAAATTCAACTTGATTCTTCAAACAAGACTTATGCAATTCGGGAAAAAAAATTACACACCTTTTACTTGCTTTTGAGGAGCTCTATATTGAAATTAAATTATCTCTGTAATTATAGATCCTCAATATCTGAAATTTGGCCTTGTAGTATCCCTCTGAAGCTTCTTTCAAATGCCACAATTCTGACCTGATTTAGATTCTTCAAGGAAACGTTATGTCCAATCTCCCACAATGACCCAATTATGGACTGGTTCAGTAGAGAGAAATTGTACGGCTTGCCACGTGTCACTATTTCCTCCTTTGGATCTGAAATTGATAGACAAGAAACTACAGTCTGTGTACTTGTGGCCACTTTTTACAGCATTCCAATCTGATGCTCATAGAGAGAGTTATGAATATTTTCCTAGGATAACCTCTTTGAGATGAAATTCAGAAGCCTGAAAAAGACCTAACTTCCACAGATCGTATCTCTGAAAAAATTGCGAACCAAACTCTGAAATTTTGTGACAATGTTCCTCAGGATTTCGGCTTCGCTCTCTAAAAATTTCAGCTTCTGAAACTTCGTAGAACATTTTTTATAGCGCAAATGCCACGATGACATGTTTAGGTAAAATTCAAGAGCCTACAAAAAGCCCTAACTTCCATAGATCATATCTCCGAAAATATTGTGAACCAAGCTCTGAAATTTTGCGACGATGTGCCTCAGGATTTCCTCTTCGCACTCTAAAAATTTCATCTTCTGAACCTTCGTAGAAAACATTTTATAGCGAAAATACCACGATGACCAGTTTGGAGCAGCGAAAACCCTAGAATCCAAAGCTCTGATACCAAATGTTGTGAAACTAGCTCCAAAAATAGAAGAAAAGAGATATCAATGCCTTAGAAATAAGCCACTTCGAGGGAGAAACCTCCAATACATTACATGAATGAACAATTCTTGGATGATTCAAATTACAAAACCTCCTTTCTATATATAGGAGTCCATGGGCCCACAATGTAATCCTAGTGGGGCCACAATGTAATCCTAGCTGACCTAACAATAATAATTTAAGGGCACAATAATAACAATATGGGGGTTACAAGGGTACAATAATAACAATAAGGGGGTTACACTAACAACAATAAGGGACTATACTAGTAATATAGGGACCTAACAGGGCATCCATTCAGTTAACTACTAAAGAAACCAGGGTGTTTGGGCATTCTTCCAGTGGGAGATGGAGAAGAATTATTTTCTATAATTCAAGGAATTTGTACCTTTCATTTCAGTTGGGGATTAATATTAAAGAATTTATTAGAAAAGTGTTCGGCGGTTTTTGACCCAGAAGGGGTCTTCCACCTAAAATTCATGTGCCTATTATGTTCTATTGTTTACTATTGTTACTGGATAAAAAACAAGAATAATTGAATATTTACTAATGCTCTGAAAAGTTTTAAAAAGTGATAATTGATAAGAAATATTGATTCATCCCCCTCTCGGTATTTCCAACAATTGGTATCAAATCTTGGTTCCTTCAATAACAATCAAACAACTGGAAGGAGGTCATGGAGTGTACTAAGAATAGATTTCCTCTGTTCAATGGAAATAACTACACACTTTGGAGTGGAATAATGCAGGTTCATTTGCTAGTGCCAGGATATGAAGTATGGGAAATCGTTGAAAAAGGATTTACAACGACCTAGGATGTACAAGGAAAGAAAAATATGTTATATGATGCAAGGGCTAAAGATCTCAGTATTAGTAGTCTTATCGAATCTTTATATCTTAAGGTACTGAGTTTCAAAACTGCTAAAGAAGTATGGGGCAAGCTTGATAATATATATGCAGGTGACTCAAATGAGGATTGAATAAAAGTATGACACATCTCACCTAGAAATATTATTCGCCACATCCAAGAAAACTACTAAGGAGAAGCATACTCCGAAAGAGAAAACTTGTAGTTGTAAGGAAGAAGATGAAGAAGAATTTTCAAATAAAGAATTTTCCTACTTCACACGAAAAATGAGAACAGGTATAGGGAAATTCAAAGGTAAACTTCCATTGATATGTTTCGATTGTGGTGAGGTTGGGCATTTTGCAGCCAAGTGTCCTGACAAAAAGGAGGTTGCTACGAAAGGAAGGAAAGTTCTGAGGAAGTTCAGCAGGCAAGGAAAGAAGAAATGGTTTAAGAAGAGTTTCTTCTCCAAAGAAGGTAGCTCCTCATCTAATGAAGACAGTGATAATGAAGAATAAATCAACGGAAGAGCATTGTTTATGGCCAAGCACAATAAGAAAAAAGCATCTGACGAAGAAGGAGACGAATAAGAAGAGATGAATTAGGTTGAATTTCAAAACGAAGTGATCAGGTTTATCAAAGAGCTCAAGGTTGAGAAGAAGCACGTCAACACTCTTGAAGATGAATTAAAGATAGAAAGGGAACATGTCCTAAATCTTAAAATCAAGGTTGAAGAATACAAACGAGTTTAAAAATCGCTTAGGGAAGAATTAAAGGAAAGTAACACAGAAAGAGAAGAATTAGAAGCTGAAATAGTTTCTCTTCGAAAGCAAGTAAAAAATGGAAAAACTCTTCAAAACTACACCAACAGCTCCAAGGCATTGGAAGAAATCATCAACAATCAACGATCAAACATTGACAAGACTGGTCTTGGTTACAAAGAAAAATTGATAAGGAGCCAAGTCCTTCTATGACAACAAAAGAAGATGGATATGAAAAATATAACAAGCAGATAGACCTTCCAACCAACTCAAGAGATCAAGACTCGAAGGAAGAACCATGGAAGACAATTCCTTGAATAATATTTACTCCCAGGTATCAACATATCCTCTATGGTCATTGTTATTTAGGTGGAAGGTTTGGAAATAGAGCTATAGAATGTCACACATATGTTTTGAATAAATAAAGTTTCAAGAGATCTTTCCGAAATGGATATTTTGGAACTCAACAGAATATTAACAGATTTGATCATTTGAGAGATGATGTCAAATGTTACAAATGTAAAAAATTTGGACACTTGGCCAAATATTGCAGACTTGGAAGTTCCTCAAAGGAACTCTCGTAAAAGCAGAATGAACAAATATGGAAAAAGAAGACTGAAAAATGTGTTATCGCTCTCAAGGCTCAAAGCAATAGAAATGTTTGGTATGTTGATAGTGGTTTCTCAACTCATAAGACTGGACATAGGAATAAATTCATATCCTCGAAGAAAAAGAAGGATGAACCATTGTCTTTTGGAAATGACGGGTCTTCAAACGTCATAGGAGTAGGTATAATCACACTTGGAAGTAAGAATACATTAGCGAAGCATGTGTTGTTGGTTGAAAATATGAATCACAACCTGCTCAGTGTTGGAAAAATTTGCAATCAAGGACATACGATGTTATTTAACTCTAAGAAATGTGAAATCAGGAAAGGAAAGTTTGGTAAAATTGTGGCTACAGCAAGCAAAGCTCCAAATGACATATATATTTTGGATGAGACACCTAAAGGGTGATTTTTGGTGAAAGAAGACGAAATTTGGTTATGGTACAAACGAATGGGACATATAATTTTCAAGAATTTGGTCAGGATCAGCAAGAAGGAATGATCAGGTGTTCATAAATTTTGCTCGAAATTCAAATTTATAGGATCGGGTTGAAACTGGGATGGTTGCATAGATCTCACCTTCCGGATTCCGATGCCATGAACGTTTAAAAAAACCGATGTCATATGAGGAAGATATTGCGTTCTGATCAAAATTGCAAACAAGTAAAATTAAGACAGTTTGA
The DNA here is from genome assembly GCA_034641835.2 of Pinus albicaulis. NCBI lineage: Eukaryota > Viridiplantae > Streptophyta > Pinopsida > Pinales > Pinaceae > Pinus > Pinus albicaulis. Next base: position 14,782 of record JAXQQM020079486.1, read on the forward strand.
CTAGGTTTGACTAGGATGCATAGTCAGCAAAGTGGATGCATAGTCAGCAAAAAAATAGAATATTCCTCGAAATATTCATTCCACTAAACCACTAGTTGGTTGACAAGTGTCACTTTTTTATTGGGTATGGGTTGGAGGATCTAATGAGAGGGTGCCATATGGCCAGCCTTGAGGCTCCCACATGGCCCTAAAAATGCATATTAAAATTTTATGAGAGGCCGCAGGGCTCGACCCCCTGACCTCCCTCTAGGCATGCATAACTATTTATCGTCCTCTTTACTCAATGTTACTTAAGAACTAAGGGTGGTGGGTTTGTTTTATTTTGTATTGAAAATACATATGGGGGTTTTGGAACCACCGACGATCCCAACCCGCCAACCGTCCCCGTTATATATATCACATTGCTAACCATTAATACCAACCAACCACGTGGTCAATGCTACCCGATAGCCATAAACCATGGTTCAAACCGTTAATTTCAGTTCTAGCGGGGGTTCCGCTAGCCACCATGTTAACTAACGGTTTGGGGGTGAGCATGTGGCCACCACCCAACCGTCACATTTAATACACAGTTTATTCGGCGGAGAGGTTAGGGGCACACCATCTTTTGTGGTATTCCAATATTTATCTCCAGTTAACTGGAGTTCTCCACTTTTAGTGGAGCTTTCCTAGGAGATGTTGGGCAAAAGTGTAGGAGGCTCAATTTTTTACCATTCTGAGTGAATGAAGAGTCATTTTGACCAATTGGAGCATTCTGAAGCCATTGGTACAGATAAAACAACCATTAGAGCACTTTAACTACATGTAATAGGAAAATTTTGAGCATAATGAAAGATGGACAAGCCATTGGGAGCTGTATCAACAGATGTAGCCCAGGAGGGGTGAACTGCTTCATCATGCCTGCTGTGTAAATTTCATGTGGTGAATTATTTCTCTATTTTACACTATTGTTCGGTGTTATTTATTCATATTTTATGCTTCTAATTCACTAAAAATCATCTACAAATCATGGAAAAACTCCTTAATCCTTATGCAAATTAATGAACCAATTATGGACCTATTTTTAAAATTGAATGACCCTTAGCACAACAAAACTAATACAGTCATTTCAGATCAGATGGTATCAGAGCTAGAGTTTTTCTCTCGTGTTGTTTAGTGCAAATAATTGTTTAACTTTTTGCAATTTTAGATTATTACAAGGCTCAAGCTCAAAAGGGGAGAAGGAAAACTGGTGGAAGAAAGAGGTCCTCAAAAGGAGAAAAATCAAAGGAGAGTAATATTGCCACAATCTCCACCACCTAGTTCACCTCCTAAAGAAGTAGAAGCTCCATTAAGCATGCCTCATGAAGAAGGAGAAATTCATGAATAATTTGACCCTAGGGAGGAAGAAACAGTATTTAGGAAATAATTTCTTGACATGACTGATATGGTTAGAATTCTTTATCAAGAAAGGAATGAGAGACTGGAAGGAGAAGGATCAAAACTCCAAAAGTAAGGACAAGGATCTTCAGGAGGTCAACATGATGAAGACAAGTCAAAGAAGTGAAATGGAGGAAATGGAGGTAATGGAGAGCCACCATCTTCACCATCATCATCATCATCATCATCATCATCATCTTCTACTTCTTATTTAGTACATCATCCACACAAGTCCAAGAGCACTGGTAAATATTCTTTATTAAAACTTGATGTTAAGTTTGAATTGCCAATTTTTAATAGTGAAGTAAATGCAGACAAAATAGATAATTGGATTCGACAATTGGAGGTCTATTTAATAATATGGAACGTTCAAAATGATGATACAATAATTCAATTATCTTCTTTGAGAATGGAAGATGTAGCACTTGTTTGGTGGGAAGCCAAGACAAAGGAGGAAATTAAGAAACATGTCAAGATTATTTTATCATTGTCAGATTTTATTACTGCTATTAAACAAAAATTTTATCCATTAGCTCATATGCAGAAAGCCCTCATGAACTAGCATAACTTTAGGTATTCAAAGGGACAAAATATGCAAGAAGACACCCAGGAATTTAGGAGAATATCTCTTCTATTAGGGGTGGATTTGCAGAGTCAAGACACTTTGCTAAAGTACATAGGAGGCTTACATATCTACCTAAAAAAAACCGTTCTCATGTTTAACCCCACCAGTCTAGATGAAGTTTTTGTTCAGTCCACACATCTAGAAGCTAGAGGGAAGAACATTTCTGAAGAGGGTAGGAAGAAACCTTTTAAGGGTAAAGCCAAGGAAAATACCTCAAAAGGTTTTAAAAAAAGAATGTGTCTGTTAAGAAATAAGGAGAAAAAGTGAGTTGTAAACATTGTTCAAAAGAAGGCCATGATGAAACTCATTATTGGAAATTATATCCTGAATTGAGGCCAAAGAAACCCAATAACAAAGGGAAACAAAAAACTACTGCTACAACTCAGCATGATTTAGGATCTGATTCAGGTGATGAATCTAAAATTATAGCCATGGGATTGAGGAACATGAAGGGAAAATAAATTGAAACTAAACCTAGTACCAATACATCAAATTGTCGCATAAACGCTCCAAATGAAGAAGAAAGAATAGAATTGTTTCATATGAGAGTCATATCCAAGCATACCAAGATTGACACACTATTTGATAGTGGGTCACAAGTAAACTTAGTCTCTAAAAATTTGGTCAAAAAACTTAACCTTGAGACCATACCACATCCAAAACCATATCCATTGGTTTGGATTTGTAAGGATGCAAATCTATAGGTTTCAAATAAATGTATATTGAGGTTTGTAATCACTGCAAGGTTTGTTGACATAGTTGAATTAGATGTCGTTCCGCTTGATATAACTAGTATTTTATTAGGGAGTCCTTACTTGTATGACAGGAAAGTGATCTTCTATCCCCATGAGAACAAGTATTTGTTATCCAAATATGGCAAGGAGTTAATTGTTAGAGCACAACGCAAGAAGACAAACATTGTTTTGGTAAATGGTGGACAGGTAAAGAGGCTGGTAAATTCAAGTAAGAATTTTTTTTCTTCTTATGATTAGTCCCAAAGCTGATATTAATAATGAATCTTTTGAGGGATGTGATCCTAAGTTGAAATCAGAATTATATGATGTGGTTAATGGGCATCATGAGATGTTTCAGGAGCCAACAAGATTGCCTCCAAAAAGGGAAATTCAACATGAGATTTGGTTGCAGCAAGATTGTCCTCTTCCAAACATCGATATGTATCGCATGTCGATAATGGAGAATGATGAAATAACGAGGAAAATCAAAGAGATGTTGGATAAAGGAATCATAAGGCCAAGCACCTCGCCATGAGGTTCACCCATAGGCTTGATACCAAAGAAAGATGGGACTTCGCGCATGTGTGTATATTTTCAAGCTTTGAACAAACTTATAGTAAAAAATCGTTACCCACTCCCAAGAATACATTATTTGATTGATCAGATGAAAGAAGAAATTATTTTCACTAAGTTAGATTTACGAAGTGGATATCATCAAGTAAGAATTGCAGAAAGTGATATTTGGAAAGCTGTATTCAAAACCAAACAAGGACTCGTTAAGTGGCTAGTTATGCCTTTTGGTTTATGTAATGCACCGACAACTTTTATGCGAGTTATGGATAATGTTTTGTGACCATTCCTTGATGACTTTGTTATTGTGCACTTATATGACATTTTAATTTTTAGCAAAACAAGAGAAGATCATGTCTTGCATGTGAATAGAGTGCTTGATATTTTGAAGAAAGAGAAATTGTTTCTTAAGATGTAAAAATGTGAATTTTGAAAGACTTATTTGGTCCACTTGGGACATATTGTAGGAGGAGGAGAATTGATGATTGATCCTTCTAAAGTGGAGGAAATTGTGAATTCACCCACACCCAAAACAATTACCGGGGCAAGAAGTTTCTTAGGTGTAGCTCAATATTGGAGGAATTTTATTGCTAACTTTTCTTCCATCACAGCTCCTATGCATGCAGTGACAAGTGTGAATAAAGGCTTCCAATGGGAAGGTAAACAACAACGAGCTTTAAAATCTTTAAAAGACAAGATCAGTTTAGCTCCAGTCCTTGCATTACCAAATTTGAGACAACCATTTGAGATACAAACCGATGCTAGTGACTATGTCATGGGTGCAGTTCTTTTGCAGCATGGTAAGCCTATCTCTTTTCATTCAGAAACTTTTAATGGTGTTGTGAATAATTATCCTACATATGACAAAGAACTATATGCGTTGGTAAAAAGTGTCAAGAAGTGGAAACACTACTTGATGGGTAAAGAGACTATTTTACAAACCGATCACCAACCATTACAGTACTTGCAATTGCAAAAAAAATTGCAACAATCAAGACATTTCAGGTGGATGGCATTTCTTCAACAATTTCACTTGGTTATAAGGTACAAAAAAGGTATATTCAATAAAGTTGCAAATATTCTTTCGAGACCAAAAATTACTGCTTCTACTTTACTCAAAAATGATTCTGTTGTACATGAGAGTTATATAGAATAATATGCACATGACATTGATTTCCAAGATGTGTATGCTAGTTTGAGTGAAGGGGATCAGGTTGAAGAAAAAGATTATCATATGCATAAAAATTTATTGTTTCATTTGGGAAAGCTATGTATTCCACAAGGAGAGAGGCTAAGTGTCATCAGAGAAGCTCATTCTTCTCTTATTGCTGGACACTTTGGGGTAAGCAAAACAGTGGCACATCTATAGAGGTATTGTTATTGGCCTCACATGATAGATATTGTGTCACGTTTTATAAGAGGTTGTTCTATGTGTGCAATAAGTAAGCCTAGTAATAGTAAGCTTGGATTGTACACACCACTACCGGTACCATTAAGGCCATGAGAGAGTGTCTCCGTGGACTTTGTTGGAGGTCTACCTATGTCAAGAAAGCAACATGATTATCTTTTTGTAGTTGTGGATAGATTCAGTAAAATTTGTATACTTGTGCCATGTAAGAAAAACATTGCTGTTGAAAAAACTGTTGAACTTTATTTTCAAAATGTTTGGCTTCATTTTGGATTTCCCACTTATATTTTTAGTGACAGGAATTCCAGGTTCATTGGGAATTTTTGGTCAAATCTATGGAGAATCATGGACACAAAATTGAAAACGAGTACCACTTTTCATCCACAAGCAGATGGACAAACCGAAGTAGTGAACAAAATATTTGTGCATCTATTCAGAGGATATTGCAGCAAACATCCTAAGTTGTGGGATGAAAAACTGCATTATATTCAGCACACTTACAATCGAGAAAATCACTCTTCAACACAAACCTCACATTTTGAAGCATGCTTTGGGTATTTTCCAAAATCGCCATTAGACTTCATCTTTGGGAGGGATGTTGCAATTGATGGCCATAGTGATATTGATAAGCCTCAAAATTTCATTGAGAAAATTCAGCTGATACATCAACAAGTTCAAGAACAACTTGAGAAAGGTCAAAGAAAATACAAAGAGAGGGATGATAAACATCGAGTTGATCACAAGTTTCAAGAAGGAGATGAGGTATGGTTGCACATTAGCAAAGAAGGGATGCAAGGGGAAGGTAAAAAACTCAAAACTGTTTGTTATGGTCCTTTCAATATCATAAAAAATTTGGTAATAATGCATTCCAACTTGATTTTCCTTCTTACAGGAAGATGTATTGAGTTGTTAATGTTTAAAACTTATGCTTGCATGAGCCTCCTTTGATCGATGATCAAGGAAGTGATGTTCAGCTATCTTCCATTGAATATTTCTCACCAGAATTTCTGGATGAGCTCAAAGAAGATACAATTCTTAACAAGAGGACAAGATCATCAAAGAACGGAAGTGTTGACTACCTTTGATTTGGGCTCAAAGGCACTAAACCAAGCAAGGAAAAATGGATGGAGATTGTAAAGGTGAGGGAGTTGTACCCTCATCTACTGAATAGGTAATCAAGTATTTTGGGGTCCAAAAGCTTCCGAATGGGGAGGAATAATCAGGAGTTCATAAATTTTTTTTCAAATTCAAAGTTACAGGATTGGGTTGAAACTAGGATGGTTGCGTAGACCTCGTCTTCCTGATTGTGACGCTGTGAATGGTTTGAAAAATTGATGTCGTATGAGGAAGATATTGCATTCTGATCGAAATGACAAACATGTAAAATTATGACACTTTGACCAAGTTTGACTGGGATGCACAATCAGCAAACTGTATGCATAGTCATCAAAAAAAGAGAATATTCCTCGAAATATTCCTTCCAGTGGACCACTCCTTGGTTGAAAAGTGTCACTTTTTTGTTGGGTAAGAGTTGGAGGATCCAATGAGAGGGTGCGACATTGCCAGCCCTGAGGCCGCCACATGGCCCTGAAACTGCATATTAAAATTTTATGAGAGGCAACAGGGCTCAACCCCCTGACCTCCCTCCGGGCATGCATAATTGTTTACCATCCTCTCTACGTAATGTTACTTAACAACTAAGGGTGGGGGGTTCGTTTTATTTTGTATTGAAAATACATATTGGGGTTGGGAACTGCCGACCGTCCCAACCCGCCAGCAGTCCCCATTATATATATCACATTGCTAACCATTAACGCCAACCAACTGCGTGGTCAATGCTACCCAACAGCCATGAACCATGTTTCAAACCATTAATTGCAGTTCTAGCGGGGGTTTCGCTAGCCACCATGTTAACTAATGGTTTGGGGGTGCGCATGTGGCCACCGCCCAACCGTTACATTTAATACACAGTTTATTCGGAGGAGATGTTAGGGGTGTGCCATATTTGGTGGTCTACCAATATTTAGCTCTATTTAAATGGAGTTCTCCACTATTAGTGGAGCTTTCCAAGGAGATATTGAGCAAAAGTTTAGGAGGCTCAATTTTCGACCATTTTGAGTGAATGAAGAGTCATTTTTGACTAATTGGAGAATTTTGAAGCCGTTGGTGTAGAGAAAAGACCCTATAGAGCACTTTAACTACATGTAATAACAAAATTTTGAGCATAATAAAAGATGGACAAGCCATTGGGAGATGGAACAACAAATGTAGCCTAGGAGGGGTGAACTGCTTCATCATGCCTGCTGTGTAAATTTCATGTGGTGACTTATTTATCTATTTTACACTATTGTTCAGGGTTATTTATGCTTATTTTATGCTTCTAATTCACTAAAAATAATCTACAAATCATGGAAAAACTCCTTAATCCTTATGCAAACTAATGAACCAATTATGCACATGTTTTTAAAAACTAAATGAGCCTTAGCACAACAATAATAATACAGTCATTTCAGATCAAGGAAGCAATAAGAGAAATTCCTAAAATTTCAAAACCCACCAATACGATATGTGAATTTTCTTAGCACGGAAAGAAAACAAAAGTTGAGTTCAAGACAAAATACCACTTTGCATCACGTCCATTGGAATTAGTACATACTAATCTATCTGGTTCTATGAGAAAAAAAAAATTAGATGGATAATTATGTTTTATGCTAATTATCGATGATTACACTAGAATGACAGTCGTCAGCTTCTTAAACAAAAATATTGAGGCATTCGAATGTTTTAGAATTTACAAGGAATTGGTCGAAAATTGAATTGGTTTGAAGATAAAATTTCTGACATCAGATAATGGCGGAGAATTCACTTCCAGGGTATTTCAGTAGTACTGTGATGAAAATAGAATAAAAAGGAAATTCTCAATAGTCAAGACACTGCAGCAAAATGGAATTGTTGAAAAAAAAAAATAGAACTATACAGGAAATGGCCATAACAATGTTAAATGACTCAAAATTAGATGATAAATTCTGGGTTCAAGCAATCGATACAACTTTATTCATTATAAACAAAGGTTTTCTAAGGAACAATTGTAACATGACTCCATACGAATTATGGAAAGAAATATTGGCTAACATCAAGTACTTAAAAATATTTGGAAGCATATGCTACATCAAAAGAGAAGATAAAAAATTGGGAAAGTTCGATTCCCGTGTCGATGAAGGTATTTTCATTGGTTATTAATTCAAAAGGAAGGGTTATAAATGCTACAATCTGATGTGAAAACAAATAATGGAAATCATAAATGTTACTTTTGATGAAGATTGTGTTCCAAAGGTTGATGATGAGATTGTCCCTTCAAGAAAATCTGAGGGATCTAAGGGAGAATCTGTGAAGGAGGAAGAAGAAGCTCCAGAACAAGACCAATCAAATAAGGAAACAATATTCAACCAAGAGGATATAATAAATGATCAGCAGGATGTACAAGAAAATTCTCCAAAATATTTAAAAGAATGGTGTCAAAATAATCATCTGTCAAATCAAATTATAGACAACATCAATGAAGGAATTGGAACCAGAAGAAGTCAACAACTTTTAGCATCACAACAAGCCCACCTTGCTTTTTTAGCAACTTTTGAGCCTAGAAATTTTGAGGAAGCTAGTCAAGATGAACACTGGGTAGAAGCTATGAATGAATAACTAGACCAAATTGAGAAGAAAAACACTTGGGAATTAGTTCCACGACCAAAGGATAAAAATTTTATTGGAACTAAATGGGTCTTAAAAAACAAATTGAATGAGGATGGACCAGTTACCAAGAATAAGGCGAGATTACTCTGCAAAGGATATGCACAAGTTGAAGGAATTGATTTTGAAGAAACATTTTGTCTCGTTGCAAAAATGGAAGCTATCAGAATGTTTCTCACTTATGCATGCTCGAGAAAAATCAAGGTCTACCAAATGGATATTAAGTTAGCCTTTCTAAATGATGAATTGGAAGAAGTTTACATTGAACAACCCGAAGGTTTTATGCTCTCTGAAAAAGGAAGACTATGTCTATAGATTAAATAATGCACTATATGGTCTCAAGAAAGCTCCTACAGCTTCATATGCTTGTCTTTATGGATATCTACATCAACAAGGATTCAAGAAAGGAAGGGCCAACAACAATCTCTATGTGAAATTGGATCAAGATAACCTAACAATTATCGAGGTATATGTAGATGATATAATTTTGGAAGCAATAATGAAAAATTAAGTAAAAAAATTTCAAAAAAGATGCAAAGTGAGTTTGAAATGTCTCTACTTGGCGAGGTGAAATACTTTTTATGGATTAAGATATCTCAACAGGATAAAGGAATATTTATATATCAAACCAAGTACATCAAGGAAATGCTCAAGAAATTCAAGATGGAAGATTGCAAGCCTGTCCTGACCCCAATGGTAACAGGTTGAATGTTAAGTTTAGATGATTCGTCAAAGGATGTGGACGAGAGGTTGTATAGATCTATGATTGGTGGTCTTCTATATGTGACAGCTTCTTGGCCAAATGTAATACAGGTAGTTAGACAAGTATAAATATTCCAAGCAACACCAAAAGAATCTGATATTATTGTCATCAAAAGAATTCTCTGATATCCTAAGGGCACAATATAATATGGTTTATGGTATCCCAAAGGAAATAATCTAGTTATCCAAGCTTATACAGATGCATATTAGGCAGGAAGTGTTGATGATCAAAAGAATACTAGTCGAGCAACATTCTATCTAGGTGGTTGCCTTGTTTCATGGTTAAGTAAAAATCAGTCTTCAATCTCCTTATCCATAGCAGAAGAAAAATATATTGCGGCAACAGCCTGTCGTACTCAAATTCTCTAGATGAAGCAAACTTTGCAAGATCTTCAAGTCAAGTTTGATGAGCCTATTCCCATATTTTGTGATAACACTAGTGCCATCAATATCTCCAAGAATATCGTTATGCATTCCAAAAAAAATCACATTCTAATCAAATATCATTTCGTTAGAGATCAAGTCACCGAAAAGAATATCAAGCTTGAATATGTTAGCAAAAAAGAACAAATTGCTGGCATCTTTACCAAACCATTACCTCATAAAGCATTTGAGTATATTCACCTAAAGCTTGGGATTCTCCCAAGTTCTCATTATCCTCTTTCTCTTATCTAACTAAGTAAAAAAATTGGGGGGGGGGGGGGATTTAAGTTGTGTACACGTCCACAAGATGACGTTTTTCAGGGTGAGTTAACCTTTTCCATTGATGACAAAGGGGGAGAGAATGTTGTAGGAAGAGGTTTCATGATCACAGGGGGAGTACTTGTGTTACCATCAATGACAAAGGGGGGAATTTTTTATCAGTGATTGTCATTTATGTCAACCCAAGCAACACTAAGGGCTACCCCGATCTTACATAAGAATTTTGACTTGACAAATTACTCTATTCTGAGTCAAGGATATTTCGTATGGTTTCTACTTGTGGAGATTTGTTTCGTTCATATATGGCATGCGATGTAATTCTTCGTGGCTTGAGAGATATTTGTGTTTGAATTTAGTAACCCTAGTTAGTGGGCTAAAACCCCATGGGGTTGTGGCATGACACTAATAATTGGTTATGGTCATTTAATTGTCAATAATTATTATTTTTTTAATCTCCTAAAATCCCTCCAACGTTCACTTGTTGAATACCTTCTCAACCTAAGAATTTATATAAATTGTGACCCTCATATCCTCCTCATGTCAGGATTTCTCTACTTATAATAGGTCATCATGGAATTTTCGCTATAACTTCTTTTCTGCACAGCTTCAGATGCTGAAACTAAAAAAAAAAATGGGAGAAATCCTAATGCATCTAGTGTCCGAATTTAAGATATTGGTTCGCTATATTTTCGGAGATATGATCTAAGAAATTTATGGTTTTTGCAACCTCTTGAATTCCATGTCAAACAGGTGACCTAGGGAAAATCATCATAACTATCTCTCTGAGCATTGGATTCAAATTTCGTAAAATATGACAGAAAGAGGACAAGTTGTAGTTTTTTTTGTATCATTTTCAGGACCAAAGGTTGAAACAATGACACGTGGAACTTCATAAAATTTCACTCTACTGAACCAATCTATAATCAAGTCATCGTAGGAGATTGGGCATAACTATTTCTTGAAGAATCCAATGTTGATAAAACCTATAGGGTTGGAAAGAGGACTAAGAGGGCTACCACAGGATGAAATTTCAGACCTTGGAGATCTGAAATTACACAATACAACAGATTCAATGTTGAGCTTCTAGAAGGAAAGAAAAAATATGCATTCAAGGATCACTTCAGTAAGGAAAACACATCAACAGTTAAGGGTAAGTCTGCTACAACAAGGGGGTTTTCCACCTAAAATTCGTGTGCCCGTTGTTTTCTATTATTTACTGTTGTTACTGGATAAACATCAATAATAATTTAATATTAACTAATGCTCTGAAAATATTTAAAAAGTGGTAACTGATAAGAAATATTGATTCACCCCCACGCCCCTCTAAGTATTTCTAACATCTTCCTCCTCAGTTTTCGATGTGACACCATATCTAATTTTTTTTCTAATATCCTCCTGAACCAAGTTAAACCAAAGTCTCTCCAATCTAGGAGCTTGTCTCTACAATTAAAATAATATTGATATTTGTGTTAGGACTTTGGTAAACCAAGGAGTGTTAAGCTCACAAGATCATATGATGGCACATTCTCTCCAACTCCTCCAAGTTCATCTCTAACCTAGGTGAATATGGATAGGCATTTAACAACAATTCATTTTTTTCTCATTCAATTTTTCTTGAGCTTATCTTTCAATTCTAGCTTCCTAGCATCACTAATACTTTGGAATAGGTTTTTGATATTTTTCCACACTACAAAAGCAGTCTCCTTGCCATGTAATTTTGAAACCATAATATCTCTCACTCCTTCAGGATAATCCTCTTGGATTTTGTTATGTCTTTCTTCCACTGAGCCAACTGCTATGCTGGATTTTGCTGTGTATTTCTTCTACTGAGCCAACAGCTATGAATTTGTTGTTCTTGGTTTTGGAATATCAATTTTCGTATAATCCAATACTCCATTTTCATCTAGCACAACTTCCATCCTCTCTTTCCAAGCACAGAAATTTGAAGTTCCCTCCAATGCATACTCAAGCCTTAATCCGTTGAAATACATTATTCTTGGATTGAAGAAATACCTACATCACAAACTGTTATTCGAGGTTTCTTTGATAGATGGTCATGAACCTAGTTTCTATGTAGTTTTCAATAGCCCTGATACCAAGTAGAAATAACTCAAAATTTGCAACTGCTAATGAATTCAGATTGAAGACAATAGAAACAAATTTCTTCTACTCAAACTGTGGAAGGGAAAATGTTTAATAGAAGCACATGCAATCATTCAATCATAATGAACCAATTATTACTGGGGAACCCAACTTGGAAAAGCCCCTCCTCTTTTTATATTCAATTAGATGAGAACAATGATCTATTACAATAATAGCTTCAATCCTTGAAGCTTAACTAGCACCACAAAAATGATCTCCTCCTCATGAGTTGGATCTGCCCAATACTTAGGCAAAATGATCCTTCTGCTTCCTCCTATTTCCTTGCACAATTCTTTCTCCTAAAAAATAGGTAAAGCTCATATTTTCTTACGCAAATCCCAAGAGAATTAGCTCACTTTCTTAATGAAAACTCTGTACACCCACTAGTATGAAATAATGATTACAATTATGAATTTTTCCTCTACTTGACTAGGAAATTTGAATTGCATGCATTACTAGGGATATTTTTAGTAAACCGAATAGTTAAGTGAGAGATCAGTGAGTTAACAACAATTACAACTACTCAAATGAACTCATATTCACTCTATTCTATATTAGAGCTCATATAACCAAGTTTCACTAAACATAATTCCACTATATAGCTAGGTCTTAGCAATCAACTCATGCACAATTCTACTTAATGCCAACAAACTCGAATTGGCTGACTTAACTGAGTGATTTTACCATGTCACTCTTGATTACTTAAACTCAAGTCATCCTACTGAAGTGGAAATTCAAAATTATCCATTTGACTAAGGCACAAGTCTAATGAAGCCTTTTCTTGCTATACTTTGACATTTCAAAGTCCAAAAGATCATTGTCTTCCATATCCTTTGAATCAAACCATGAGATAATCAAAAACATATTTATATTGTTCAAACATTACTTCCAACCAAAACATAGACATCAAAATGAGGTTAATCATTGAATTTTTTGATTTTCTGTGAAATGCAATGTGTGAAATCTTGACAACAACATCAAGAATATAATTTAACATAAACCCTTAGGAATATATTTAGCAAAAATTTTATTGATCGTTCCTTTCGCTGGCATTGACTAGACTTTGCAAGTTCATCAAAACTTCAAACTTATATCTCATACCAGCAAACTTTAGTTAGCACACAAATGACCTTAGATTCAGGAGATTAAGGTTGATGCATCCAAAATCATGTGCAAATGGCATTCCATCTTCGATAGCCTATAGACTTCCTCAAAGTTAGTAGAGTTTATCAATGAGATTCAGACATATTGCACTATGGCTTTAATAAGACATCAAATTTTTTTCCAATCAAGTGTTTAGAAATTATTAATTTTAATTATCATAAAAATACGTTATTTATTTCAAAAGTTCAAAATTATATTTTGCATGACTCAAAGCTAAACTAATAGTAGTCAAAATCTAAATCAATTTCTAGAGTCTTACTTGGGCAGAGACTAATAAATATAGTTACCAGGAGTTACTTCCCATGGGCCACCATTATTTATGTTTTCCTCAACGCTTATTAGGAGTGAAACTATAAATGTGCAGATTTATGCTTAAGTTATTGTCCCAAGAAAACAATTTTATTCACTTTAGACCTAAATTTTTTAGTTCCTACCAAAGCAATATTGTAGGATTTGATTTTCCTATTGACCACTATGTATGTGAAACTATAAATGTGTAGATTTATGCTTAAGTCCTTATCCCAAGAAAACAATTTTATTCACTTTAGACCTCAATTTTTTAGTTCCCATCAGAGCAATATTGTAGGATTAGATTTGCCTATTGACCACTATAAATTTAGCATTGACCAACTTATGTTATATTTTTTTTTTCAATTTTTTTCAAAGCACAATTTCTAACTCGAGTGACCTATGTAGGTTATGATTTTTTATGCAATTTTTCTCAAATCCTAATTTCTCACTTGAGGAGCAGGACTAAGCTGCCTGTAGCACTTGTTTTAGTTATGTTCTAACAAAGAAGATTCTTGTTTTAGTTATGTTCTAACAAAGAAGATTCTTTAATCGTGTATATTAAGTTTCAATATTCATTATACATTTTCTAACTTCTCCAATAAAGACTAACCTAACACTTGTTAATTATTGTTATTTTACTATATTCTTCATGTCACATGTTTTCTTAAATGCATATATGTTTAAATAATATATATGAATTCATTTTATAGTTAATTTTTAATAATAATAAAAATTAAAAATTATGATTTAATTAATTTTTATGATTTTTTTAATCTTAACAACTTAATGAGGTAATAAATCAAATATTCTCTAATGATTAGCCAAGACTCAAAGTCTCCATAACATCTTTTCAACCATGGGTAATTGTGCATAGAGTTAAAAACAAAATTAGAAATCTCTTTAATCATATATATATATATATATTAAATACCTAATTATACCATAAAATTAACCTTAAAATGACTCAATTTTATAATAGTAAAATATTATAGAAAATGATATATTTTATTTTATTATTAAAATTAATTTCATTACACTACCTGTGGGTCAATGTATGGAATGGTCTGCAAAAGCATGTATGTTTGCATAGTCGTGGTTTACTTCATTCTCTGGTTATGTCAAATTATCAAAGGGTCAATGTTTGTAATTGGGGCACTGTTTGTAAATGGGTCATTGTTTGTAATTGGTTGCCAAATGAATTTCGAGGGTAGAGTCGTATTTCTTTTCAATCCCTATTTTCGTTAACTCATATGTTGATTATTGTCGGGAACGGGTCGGGAAAGCATTTTTCTTTTAGTAATTTTGATTCTGGCATGCAAACTTTGTTTTCTGAAATAATGGTGAATCCTGCAGCAACCACCAGTGACTATCAGTTTTATGTTACTAATCCTTCTCTCTACACAGGGTTACTATTCAGTTTTACAGGAGATCTTCTCTGTCAGGCCATAATGGAAAAAGGTCAAACAGGTAAACGAAAAGACACAGGCAAGAGGCAAGAAACAGAAAATAATACAGACTATGGGACTAAGCAAGAGAGGCAGGAAGAGCAATAAGCAAATTCTGGAAAACATAGCTGATCTTTATGGTTCAGGAAATCCAGTTCAAATTCGAAATAATATTTAGGGTTGGGAGAGACAATGAGATGATAAAGATAAGGACCTAAAACACCAGGAGGCTAAAATGGATTTTATTTCCGACCCAGGAAATACAAGAGGTCGAGTATCTATGTTTCAGAAATCAGTCAAGACGTACTGGAAATTAAAATGTGTCTTAACAAAGGCAATGTCGAGCATGCAAGAAAGGGAAGGCAATCCAACAGTGCTCTTTGAACTACAACAGATAAAACAGGACATTCGTGAGATGGCCAAGGCATAGGTCCAAGAAATTGCTCGAATTGGAAGGATTGAGAGTCAACTCCAAAGCATGCAGCAAGTGAAGATAACAGGGTCTACTGCAAAGGACCCAACTCCCGTGGATTCTTCTGATGGATAATCTTTCTTAGTTTAAAGCTTTTTATGTTTTTGGCGGATACGAGTAATATTTTATGTTTCAATTGCAACTTTTATGGACATAGTAAAGTTGTTAAAGCAGTAAGTAGAAGGAAAAAACAATATCAGTTTTGGTTGGCTTTTAACTCTCTCAAGTGGCCAACAGACTTGGTTTCCTTCGGGAAAGTTGAGGCTACTTTATACAATAGAATATGTATAGCAACTTGCTCTTTAAAAATTAGAAAATAGAAAGGTAATACGAAATTTACAAAAAAAAATTCATCATAATTTGCTATACATTTGGTAATTAATCATGTATTCCCTAATAATTTAAGCCAAAACTTAAAATCTAGATACTATCTCCTTTTAAACCCTTGGTAATTGTGCATAGAGTTGAATACAAATATAGAAAGCACTTTAATCTCTCACACATATAATATCTTATTTTTATATTTAAAATGTCTAATTATATAAAAAAGTTAACCTTAAAAAAATCAATTTTATAAGGAGTAAAATAATATAGAAAATGACATATTTTTTTTAATATTAAAATTAATTATCATAATTTTCTATACATTTTATAATATTATCTAAATATCCCACATCCATATATAACAAGTGCTGCATAGTAGTTAGCCCCTACCACTTTGTTTAAATATATCTAAATTAAAGTAAAATAAGAGGTGGATTGACCATGATTCACCATTGTATAGTTGGTTTGCTTATTGAGCTTGTTTGACCATGGTTTCCAAAGTGTAACTATATATGTATATGGTTGACCATGTAGACCATGAATAATCATGGTTGAACTTGTTAACCATATTGTATTGTAGTTATCATCTCATTAATTTAAGCTACATAAATCTCATCTATGAAACTAAAACTAGTTGCATTGAGATTTAAAAAAAAAAAAAAAATTATGCAAAACAAAAATTAAATATATGAGATATGTGATAATTATACTAATTTTAAAGTTTAATATTAATATAACTGTAATATAATATAATATAATAAAATAATATTATATTATATTAAAATTAAACATGAAATATTATTAAAAATATATTACTAAAATAGGTTAAAATAGGTTATTAAAATTATATAAAAGTTGAATAATAATTACATTAATTATCACTATTAAATTATTATACAATTATTATTACTAAAAATATATTATATAGTTACAAAAATAGAAAATTATAATATTAAAAATATTTTTTTAGAAATTAAATTATTTAATTATTAAAACTAAATTATTAAAGTTATTATTAATTGTTATTGTAAAGTTATTAATATAATTTAATTTAGGATTTTACAATACAATAAGGTTGATGTGTTGTTATACATTTCATAAATTATAGAATTCATGAGAGTGTATGGAATATTATAGCATCTTTTTATCCAAAACATGTTACAAACATTTTCGTACAACATCAACTTAAAAATTTAAGTCATAACACAAATATTTTTTATTTCTCTTTTGAATAAATTTTAAATACTTCACAATCGACAAAACATTGTGTCCTTAATGCTATTGAAGAAATTTTTTGATTACTCACTAATTTTCTAGTTAGATGATAACATTATTGATAAAAGTAGCACTCACTAGTTTTCTAGCTAGATGAGAACATTATTGATAAAGAGAACTAGTCTCTTATCAATAAAAATATAACTCATAAATTTAATTTTTACACTATCAATGAAATTTAACTAAAATTATTTATTATTAATATTTACAGACATAAATTTAAGTGTTAACTTGGATCCCATTAATTAAATGAAAGAATAGTTGTATTTTAAAATCCAACCCAATTAGACATAAAATATTAAATTATTCACTATTTATTAAAAATATACTCTTCTTTTAGAAAATAAAATACAACCACCATAATTAAAAATATACTCTACGTGTAAATTCCAAGGTTTATTGACAAGAGCTTACACGGAGGAGGTTAGATGGTGTCCTTAGGAAGTTAGACGGTGTGCCTCTCAACTACGCACATTAATTGGCTTAATTACTCCCATGTCATTAGAAAATAGTTAAATGCCATGTGCAGATGGATTTAAAAAACTAAGAGCTTACACGGAGGAGGTTAGAAGGTGTCCTTAGGAAGTTCGATGGTGTGCCTCCCAACTACGCACATTAATTGGCTTAATTACTCCCATGTCATTGAAAATAATTAAATGCCACGTGCACATGGATTTAAAAACCTGTCAGCAAACCTGTAATAGTATCATAAATTCACGCACCACAATGCATATCTTACAGTAACATATTTAAACTAATATACAATAACACAATATGAGTGAATCTGTTGATGGGAATATGAGGCTTTGCGGTCAGTCGGTCAGTTTTTTAACAAATTCTGTTAAGTATCATTTTCTCTGTTCTTGTGGGATGGGTTTTTTGGTCAAAGGTAAATTGGGTGACTGGAATAAGGGTGTTGTAGTCCTAGCTCAGGTGCTATTTTGGACTTCGTTTTTCATTATGGTGTTATCATTGAGGGACACAGGGTTAGTTCAGGTTCAGATAAAAATTCTGTAATCACGCTGTTTATTTTGAGTCTTTTAATACGGCATACTCCAAATGTTGTCGGGGGAAGTCTCGAACTGTTTATTTGCCGGTTTTATACTCAATTGGGATGTTTTAAACTTGTCACAGTTACAGGTCTTCCTCACCAAGTCTTCCAGCGCATAATATCACTGGAAGATCTCTCTATAAACATTATGGCCAAGGGAAACTCTACGAAAAAGGGAGCAAAGGAAAAATGAAAGTCAAAAGTTTCAAAACCTTCAGCCAAGCATGGAAGAAAATCGGGCATTGAAGTTATGGAAAATTAGTTTCAAACATATTCCGAGGAGATACCATGCTACATCAAGTCCTTGATTCATGGATGGGAAGGCCATGCAAGAGCCAAAATAGAGGAAAAAGAAGACACTGTTGAGAAATAACTCAACCACATCATCACTGACCCGGGTCATACTCGAGGAATAATTTCACTATTCCACCATTCCATTCGAACATACTGGATGCTGAAAATCCTTCTGGTTAAGGCAATAATGTATGTTCAATAGGTTGGGGGTGACCCCAAAGCTGCAACAACTTTAACTGAGATTAATAGGTTCGTTTAGGAAATGAACATTCGACAACACCATCAGTATGTTCGCTTAGGCAGAATCAAAAAGGAATTGCAATCCATGCATTAGGTTGATATGCCTAGTTCTAGTGTTAAGGACCCAGCGCCTGTGGAGTCCGATGATGATTGATGGCCACTTTGTTCGAGGTTGAATTGAGAAATGATCATCCTAGTTTTAGTTTTTGCTAATATTGGTGGATAGCTTTTATTTTATTCTAACGTTAATGCTTTCAAACACTGACACTAATATTACCTATTTGAAGACAGTAAGAACTAGACTAAATATGTATATGTTTTGGATGGCTTATAACTCGTTAAGATGGCCAACAAACCTGGTTTTGTACTAAATATGTATATGTTTTGGATGGCTTATAACTCGTTAAGAAGGCCAACAAACATGGTTTTGTACGGGTAAGTTGAGGCTTAAAGTTGTATATTTTTTACCTGTAAGAACTAGACTAAAGATGTATATGTTTTGGATGGGTTATAACTCGTTAAGACGGCCAACAAACCTGGTTTCGTATAGGTTGAGGCCTAAAATTGTATCTTTTTTACCTACTTTTGTTTATAAATAAAAAATAGTAAGGATCTACTAAGTTTACAAAAAAATATAAATATATCCAATAACAAAATATATATACTAGCATTTGCACAAAGCTGCAAAGGAACTTCAGCGAAGAACGAAGGGCCAGAGCATTAATTTGAAAAACAAAATTAATCTTATTGGTTTCCTTTAATACTATTGGGTTTGTTTTTCCTTGTAAGAATTTTCTACAGTGTATTCTGGATTCTAGCGTTTTTGCAAATGCAGAGCTAGCTTTTGCACCTAGAGGTTTTCTAAAAAATTTCTCTAAAAATAAAAAGTTTAGAAGTCTCCTATGAAAAATACATTTATGAAGCATTTTTGTTTGAAAAGAAAAAGTTTAAAAACCTCTATTGACAAATACACTTATGAACTGTAAATCCTTCACTCCTGCAAATAAATTGCGGAGCAATTAGTACTATTTGCAAGGTTTTCTTATCTTCGAAATGTGCTTGATGTGGTCAGATGTCAAACTTTGGAAAAGATAAAACACGCTTAATGGATCATGCAAGTCTGAGTTGAGCTCTTATTTCTACTTCATAAGCAAAATGCTTAAGTTATTAGCTCTTATGTGTAAGTTATTTCGAGTATAAAGGTAGAGTTAGGAGTAAAACATAAGGTTTCGAGTATTCAGATTGCCCGCAAGTCTGTAAATAACCAGACATAATCCCAGAAATATTGAGATTGCACGCAAGTTTGTAAATAACCACACATAATTCTCAAATCATATTGGTTAATTCCTCAATCCGGATTATCCTTGAAATTGTTAGTTTTTGTAGATGGCTTGAACTTTGAAATTGTTAGTTTTTGTAGATGGCTTGTTTAGAGCAGAGCAAATCAGATTAACTTTGAAATTGTTAATTTTTGTAGATTGCTTGTTTAAAGCACGTCAAATCAGAGAGCGAAAAAAACAAACTAGCATTTTTCAAATAAAAGAGCTTAACACGATATCGATTGTGGATTATTGTAGCCTAGCATACGAAAAAGACCAGCTAGCTTCCAACGCTGAAAAGAGTATTAAAATCTTCTCCCAAAGAAAATGATATCACTAGAAAATCTTTTTGTTCAAAGATAAAACGTTAGCAAGTACTTACACCAGCGTGAACCTCATTTTTTTTAGTGCAAAAACTTAAAGAAAAGTTTGCATTTAAAAATAAGATTTATATAGAAACTTTTTCTCAAAATATTTCAAATTTGATAATGAAATACACAAATTAACATGAATATTAAAATCTTTTATTACGTCGTAAGGGGTCATTATTTGAAAACAACTCCCCTAGCTGCAACTGTGTCCATGTTTGAGTCATTAAATCAAATGTTAGACGATTGAAATGTTTTAGGCCATTAAATCAAGTAAATATTTTTATATATGTTTTTTATAATGTTAGTTTTAAGTTAAAATATTGTTATTAAACTATAAATAATAAAATGAAATAACCATAAACAATAAATACAGCACATGGTATTGACCCATGGTATTCATGTGGAATGTAGTTTCTTTATTATGTTAAATTACACAAAATTAAAAATAAAACTAAATTAAATAAAAATATTGACATAATGTAATGAACATTTTAACTAGATCAAAATACAATAAGAAATAAAAATAATAAAATAAAATAATGATAAACTATAAATACAACCCATGGTATTGACCCATGGTATTCATGTGGAATGTAGTTTCTTTATAGGAGGAAACTAAGATGACCTAAATCAATCTTAAATGTGGATGTAAACTAATTATTTTAATAAAATTATTTTTAAATGTTTATAACCATTATTCTTTTAAAATTTTACTTAATAAGATGTAAATTAATTGTTCATACATCCAAATATACATATTTTTTCTTGTTCTATATTATAAAATTTTTATTTATAATAAAATTTATATCATAAAATTAAACTCCACAAAAACCAATTAATTTATATTACATGGACAAAAGACAATATAAAAAAAAAAGGAAAATAACTATTTATATATTTAAATATTACATTTTTGTGCTACTATGCTCTCCAACAAAGTATGATAGAAAGGTTGTAATGTCATGTTTAACATTTTGACTATGTCAAAATACACAAAATTAAAAATAAAAGTAAATTAAATCAAAATATTGACATAATGTAATGAACATTTTAACTAGGTCAAAATACAATAAAAAATAGAAATAATAAAATAAAATAATGATAAACTATAAATACAGCCATGGTATTGACCCATGGTATTGTGGAATGTAGTTTCTTTATAGGGGGAACTAAGATGGCCTAAATCAATCTTAACTCTGGATTTAAACTAATTATTTAATAAAATTATTTTCAAATGTTTATAACCATTATTCTTTTAAAATTTTACTTAATAATGTATCTAAATTTTCATACATCCAAATATACATAGTTTTCTTGTTCTGTATTATTTTTGTTACAACTATTTTATTATTCAAAAAATACATTGTTTTTTTTGTTATATATTATTTATGTTACAATTGTTTTATAATTGATGGGTATTATTTCTTAATATATAAAAAAATTAAATTAATAATGAATTTTTTTTAAATATGTGATCTTTTTTAAATTTCCAAATTATTTAAGAGGGCATGGTTTATTTTGAGCAATAATGATGAATGTTCATAATTATCATTTCTTAAATAACACTAAATTTACCTTTAAAGGGGTCTGTAACAATTGTTTGTATCAAAGTCAAGGATACAGAAGAAATGAGACATGGTAAAAAGAAGCTTCCAACCTTACAACAAGCCCTAAAAAGGCATAAAGTTGAATGTATGGAATCCATTTTCCCTGATACACATGAGAAGTGCAATGAAAAATCTTGGAATTTGGAAAATGTCACTAAGATTATCTCATGTATGTT
This sequence comes from Pinus albicaulis, assembly GCA_034641835.2. NCBI lineage: Eukaryota > Viridiplantae > Streptophyta > Pinopsida > Pinales > Pinaceae > Pinus > Pinus albicaulis. The sequence continues at coordinate 36,917 of JAXQQM020079486.1, forward strand.
CCATTCATTTAGATCTGAAATATATGGAAGAAGAAAAGCAGGACAATGGATACTTATCAAGAATGTATGATTCTTTAGAAGGAAACGACATTGAGAAGGGTATGGAGGACCAAATAGCATAATTAAAAATAGAAGATGACTCTTCAGAAAATGGGCTCCTCAAGGATTTTGGAATCTAGATAAGCTACATTATCTCACTGATTCAAGCAAGCCCTCAAAAAGAGAGAGACAATAGTGATATAGAGACAATTTATTCATAAACAAGAGAAAGCTAGAATTATAATCCGAGATAGAGTTATGGAAAGATAAACATTCCAATTGTAAGGAGGAGTCAAAGTTACATGAGTAGTAGTTCACTCAACATAATTCGCTGCTGCCTATTCTGGAGGAGAAATTTCCTACTACCTCATCAATTGAAGAAGGCCCACATGAGAAAATCAGAAGATATTCCTCAACGTTATTTTCATTTTACATTCAGTCATTGTGCTCTTTTTTGTCTAGTAGTCTCTTTACCTCTGCCCTTAAATTCAATGACTCAGAAAATACTAGATAAAAGACAATTACCTATTGCAATCAGCTGAAAAAAAAGGTATCGCTAAAGGGTCACTTGGGGAGGAATCTATTATTTAAAAGATCGGGAAAATAATTTCATTTCAAAATAAAAATGTACTATCACTAGGGAAGGGAGTTATTACATTTAAAATTTGTTCCCATTCTTGTCACTACAAAATTTGATTGTTGCTTTTTATTTGATGGGAAAATAAATGATCTTTAAAAGGCACTAAAGTCTTGAATTATGATCCTTAAAAAAATAGCTAGATTCCCTGATTATGAGGTGATTTTTTCTTCTTACTTTTGGGTCTTCATGATGTTTGTTATTCTAAATGAGATGAAAAGTTCCAAAGAAGTGGAATATTGGTCGTTCAAAGAGGCATTATCTAAATATGATTGTAGATAATTTATTAATATAAATTATCTGAACTGAGATTAATTAATCATCCCCAGGGGTTAAAAAGGGCCCAAATGTCTCTTATCCATAAAATTGACGATTAATATAACTCTATGCTCTACGTTCAAATGACAAATGAAGGTGGATTTACCATACATAAGCTTCTTAGTAGTCTCTTATGAAGTACACCATGTCATAGTGATAAGTTTTTATTCCATTAAATAATTTTAGCTATAGAGCAGAGTCATAGTTCTAGGAGTAGTATCAGAGGAATTCAACATTGTGAATGTGATGGAAGCAAATAATTTCGTGGAAAGATGAAGTCTTCCCAACTTGGTCATAAAAACCAAGTGCATCCTTCATGCAGAAAAAAAATAAACATGTAGATTTCGTCATAGAGAGGTCTTGAGTACTTTGGCCAAAATGTCTCATCCATTATGAAAAAACACATCTTACATGCAATTAATAACAAACAAGTTGTTCCACATCAATTACCCAATATGGATATTTTGATTTGAGGTCTAGTCAACATAATTCTCCACCTCTTATTCTGGAGGATCAATTGGAGCCGAGAAAATTCCTACTACCTCTTCTTTCTTATATGTTATTCTTTCCTATACCACAACCTCACGACGTTTTCTTTGCAACACGTGGTGGAATTGCTAGTTTAAGTACACATCGAAATAATTTTTTTTTAAACTTGTACATCTTCATCATACATATATATATATATATATATATGGGGTTTACATACACATGTGAAATTTAGTATAAAAATAAATAAATCATAAATCTCTTTTACACGTATTTGTTATAACAAAAATTTCTAAATATAATTTGAAAAATAAAGCATTATAATATTATAATTTATCTATTGCATATCTAATTCTGTAAGTTAATACAAATTAATTTAAATATATAATTCTGATTTATCCACCTCCAAAATAAATAAGATTAATTTAAATATATACATCTAATTTATTAATTTCCAAAATGCATAAAGTTTTTGGAAGTATAAATATTTCCTTTACTTTGCACTTAAAAAGAATTTACCCAACAAAATTTAATCAATACTTATAAATCCAAAAATAAATATAAAATTATAATAATTTTTTTATTTTATTTTATCATTAATATAAAATTGAACACCATTGTTGTTAAAAATTGAACCGTAAATTCAATCTCTTAAAAACATCCTCACACTTTTCAGAATCGTTTGAGAATATCTCATTGAATAACCACCAACATAAAAATATAGATCGAAATGTTCAATTAATTTTTTTTATAAAGTCTAAAATTGACTAACCATTATGATTTTAATGTATGATAAATCTTTACATGATATCAAAATATTGACCCAATTCCTATTGAAATTATATGGGTATTAATTTTATTGCTATCACATAAATTAAAAGCAACTTATAGGACTATTAGTTTTAATTTTCGTACCTTCAAAGCATGTATATCCATTTGAATAAGTCCCTACCTAACTGTATGAAATAATGTGATTAATAACCACTCGGATGTATGGAAGTAAAAATGTTACGAGTTAAAAAGCGGTGGTGTCAAAACTCAACATACAGGGATGTGCTTATTGTTGGCTTCAAAACATTGTCTAAATTTTGTAATCTGAACAAGTGCGAACATGACCCTGGCTGCATGCAAGAACTTGTTATCCGTAAAACGTAAAGTCTACCTTCTTGGCGAAGCTTATTTCCTTTACGAAGCTTATTTCCACTACTATCGGCCCATTAATGCGGTGGTAAGGACGATAAGGGCTGGGAGGGCAACCAATATTCTTAAGGATATAGATTTGTTAATAAGCCTTAAGGACAGTAACTCTCCTTTACGAAGCTTATTTCCACTGCTATCGGCCCATTTCCACTGCTATCGGCCCATTATTGCGGTGGTAAGGACGATAAGGGCCGAGGAAGGCAACCAATATTCTCAAGGATATAGATTCGTTAATAAGCCTTAAGGACAGTAACTCTGACCTCTGTTCTGACTGTCAACTCGTGGACATAATTTCTCCGGCTAACACTTTCAGGGAAATGGGTGGGTTGATGTCTTGTGAGTATCAAGATTCACCATCCATCCATCACTTATGCCGATGCGAGATGCTTTATCCACCATGCGCATGATGGAACTCAAGTGAATTAATTTAAACCTATACCAAGATTTGAATTTTCCCACCAATTTTTCAAATTTTCCCACCAACTCTATTTTGAATTTGGCCGTGTATACTCCCCGTCAGGCAGTGGTGGGCATAGTCAAATTTGCATCCTTCCGATCGATTTTCCATTCCACTCGGCAGAAGGATCTCTGGAATGTGGCATAATGTGGTGTGTGTATGATTGGTGTACTGTTATGAATAGATTCCTAAAAGCACCTGGTTTCCTGCCACTAAATAGCACACAGTTTTGCTGTACTGAATTTTTTGGCTGAAGATATAGATACGCAAAAACAATAAACAAACTTGCAAAGAAGAAGGAAGCCGAACAAGAATTGAGAATGAGCCTGAAATTAGTTCTCTGATATTAAACAGTTTTTTGGGAATAAATACATAAACTTAAACTGGTAAGCTTAGTTGTTGGTAAATAATAAAACTAACAAAGCGGTATACATTTATCTTTGTATTCGCGTGTGTACATGTGCCACATGCAAGCAGTGAGTTAACTTAACTAAGCAAGTGCACATCACATGCGAGCAGTAATTTAACTAGAGCTAATCTAGGTGCATGTACACCAACACAGTTAGTCTAAGTGCATGTACACCAACACCCCCCCTTAAGCATAACTTAGGTGAGTGTGATGCGAAATGAATGAGTCCCGGCAACACGGCCATTTTAGGTACCCATATACAATGCATTTAAAAAAAGGAGGAAAGAGGGAAAACCCAGTGGGAAGAAAACCCCCCCTCAAAATATAATGCAAAAGTAGAGAAAAGACAACTGCTAGGCAGTCGTGTCCTTCACCCTAAGACGATCTCGCAGGAATCAAAACTTCTGCTCAGTGAAAGTCTTGGTGAAGATATCAACAATCTGCTCGGAACTAGGACAGTACTGAAGATCGATGATCCCATCATGAATGAGTTCTCTAATGAAGTGCATGTGGATCTCGATGTGTTTGGTCCGCTGCCGCTGCACTGGATCTCTGCAAAACTTTAGCGTACTTTGATTATCGCACCAGATGACAGTTGGATGATGGACACTGATCCCAAGCTCAGATAGGAAATGTTGTAGCCAAATTGCCTGAATAGTGGCATTGACTACTCCTCGATACTTGGCCTCTGCTGATGATAAAGCAATGGCAGCCTGCTTTTTGCTTGACCAACAAATTGGGCCGGATCCCAATGTAAGTACATAACCGGAAGTAGACTTGCGATCAATGGTGTCGCCAGCCTAGTCTGAATCTGTGAACCCGATGAGATTCAATGGACAATTGGCTGCATAATGAATCCCATAGGTGATTGTCCCCTGGACATATCGAAGGATGCGCTTTGCAGCGTTCCAGTGTAACTCATGTGGCTCGTGCATGTATCTGGAAACTGCTCCAACAGCATAGGAGAGATCAGGACGGGAGTGAGTGAGATAAAGAAGACTTCCCACAAGCTGGCGGTACAATGTGCAATCAACCAATGGTGTGTCTTTGCCATTCTCAAGCTTTATCCCTGATAAGAAAGGTGTGGCTGCTGGCTTGCAGTCACTCATGTGAAATCGTGCCAAAAGATCTCTGGCATATTTTGGTTGAGAAATGGTAATGCCAGAATCACTCTGATGGATCTCTAGTCCAAGGAAGAAATTTAGCAAGCCCATGTCTGTCATAGAAAACCGCTTATGCAATGCAGTTTTGATGTTAGTAATGACAGAAGTTGAACTACCTGTTATCAAAAGATCATCTATGTAGAGTACTATGATCAACAAGGAGTCAATTTTCTTCAGAAAATAAACATTGGAATCAGATTTGCAGCGTACAAAATTTTGAGATAACAAATAAGAATCCATCTTTGTATACCATGCTCTAGGTGCCTGCTTGAGGCCATAGAGAGACTTCTTTAGTTTGCATACCAAAGATGAATTGTGCATGTATCCTGGTGGCTGCTCCATGTATATTTCCTCCTCGAGGTCACCATGAAGAAAGGCATTCTTCACATCCATATGATGCACCTCCCATCCTCTTGCTGCTGCAATGGAGAGAGCTAGCCGAATGGAATCCATTTTTGCCACTGGAGCAAAAGTCTCATCATAGTCAATACCATGTACTTGCTGAAAACCTTTTGCTACCAATCATGCCTTATATCGACTAACTTGGCCATTTGATGCTTTCTTGGTCTGGTAAACCCACTTGCATCTCACAAGTTTGCAATTGGAAGGTAGCGGAACCAAATCCCAAGTCTGGTTCTCAATGAAAGAGTCATATTCCTCATCCAGGCGGCATCCCATTCAGGATGCCCATTTGCTTCTGCATAAGTTTGTGGATCAGATCCATGCATCATATAAGCATGCATGGGCATGGATGGCTCCATAGCTAAGAGTGCTTGCGGATCTTCCTCAAACAGAGGGATAGAGGCAGGATCATCAAGGATATCACTCATGCTGCGCCATTTTTGTGTTGAAGGTGGTCGAGAATCTTCCAAACTACATGCAGAAGTATGATCTCGATGTTCAACAACTAGTGGTCTAACAGGGGTCACAGGAAAAGACTCATATTCATCAGAATGTTGGTCTGAAGTTTCATATGCATACTCATCAATGAGTGGTGATGGAAACTTGGTAACAAGTTCATCTGCTGGTGCATGCAAAATATCTTCATCAAACTTTACACTCCTTTCAATAAAGAGCTCTTCACTGTGGATATCAAGCAATCTGTACCCTTTGACTTCATCAGAATATCCAACAAACATGCATGCTTTGCTTTGAGGCTCTAAATCCTTTCTCTTCTCTGTAGGAATGCGGGCCCATGCTCGAGATCCAAAAATGCGGAAATGACTAACTTCAGGTTGCATGCCAGTCCAAGCCTCAAAAGGTGTTTTTCCAGTAACAGATTTATGAGGAGATCTGTTCTGGATGTATGAGGCACAATTTATAGCTTCAGCCCACAATTTCGACAGAAGAGATCTTGCATGAAACATGCAATTAGCCATCTCTTTCAAAGATCGATTTTTCCTTTCAGCCACGCCATTTTGCTGTGGAATGTAAGGAACCATATGCTGCAACTGTATGCCTACTTCATTACAAAGATTCTTGATATCTTGGTTGACATATTCCGTCCCATTATCTGTGCGGAGTATCTTGATGCGTTTTCCAGACTGATTTTCCGCATGCGCTTTGAAAATATTTAGATGTTGAAAAACTTTAGACTTGAGTTTCAAGAAGTAAACCCAAGTGAATCTCGTGTAATCATCTATAAATGACAACACATATCTTGCTTTTCTCATTGAAAGCACCGGAAATGGACCCATGAGATCACTGTGTACAAGTTCCAAAGGTGAAGAGGCTCTCCATGCATGCCCCTTCTCTAATTTATCTTGTGGATGCTTTCCAAGAGCACATCCATTACAAACACCATCTGAAAATTCAATGGTCGGCAATCCTTTGACCATCCCTTGCTTACTAAGCTGTTGCATATATCTGAAATTCAAGTGCCCAAATCTCTCGTGCCAAATCCTACTTTCTTCATTTGCATGCGTAAGTAGAAAAATAGAATCTGATTGAGGAACAAAATCAGAAAATGTATACAGACGAGATTGATCATTTACCTTGCCAGATGCAATCTTCAAGTTGGTTTGCATGTCATAAATGCTCACGGAATCTGGGGTAAATTCCACTTTCCTTCCACTGCCTGTGTGTGTCATCTGATACACTGAGAGAAGATTCACAGAAAGCCTTGGAATGTGCAAGACATTTTCAAAACTTCCATCTTCGAATTGCACTCTTCCTTGTCCAGTTGCTGCAATTGCAGAATTATCCCCCATGAGAATGGGAGGACCTGAGTATGCATGTAGAGAAGAAAATGATTCCTTTGAAGAAGCCATATGATGTGAAGCTCCTGAATCGATGATCCATTCTTGCGGTGCAGAATGAAGAGAAATCAAAGCATGCCCATTACCTCTTGGATCTGGTGCTTTTTCTCCAGACTTCTTCTTGGCATTCTCAGGAATGTGATCTCCAAGATTGTGCTGCTGGAGTGTCTGCGCCATAAGATCTATAGTCTTCTTCATGCATGCAGATTCAGGATGAAAACCACGATGGCAATAATTGCACATTGATTGCCCTTTCGTTCCTTTCCTTTCCTTTGAGCTAGATGATCCATCAGAGGGTTTGGGATTTCCTCCCTTTCTTGGATCATGATCCTTCTTCCCTTTTCCTTTCTGATGGTCTTTGGAATTTGCCTTTCCTTTTGCATGCACAGTAAGTGCATGCGCTTTGGAATTTTTAAGTGTGCCCATTTTGATGAGCTTATCTTGCTCATGCATCAAAGACTGAATAAAAGAATCCAGTGAGGGCATCTTCCAAGCTGCACCAGTTCCATATCTAACTGTGTGGAATGTAGAGATGAACACTGCATACTCTGGACCAAGTTTTGATAAAATGGAAAGAATCAACTGATTTTCTTGCTTGGATTTGTCGATCCCGCATCCTTTCAGCTGAACCAACAAGGCTTTATACCTTGTGAAAAAATATTGAATGTTCTCAAAATTTCTCGGATCTAATGAGTTTAACTCATTTTCGAGAATGTGACCTTGCATTTCATCTTGTTTTCCAAACAATCCTTCCAAAATTTTCCATACTTCATTTGGAGTTGAACATGATTCAACATGAAATAGCAATTCCAGAGAAATATATAAGCATAGGATGCCGAAGGCCTCGTCCATGCGATTGAAATATCTTGTTTTCTCCATTGCCGATGTTGGTTCAACTTCCGTTTCCATGGTTATTCGAAATAAACCTCTACTTCTGAGATGAAGTTGAATCTTTGGCTTCCATTCGAAATAATTATATGGAGTAAGAATTGCCGATTGTGGAAACTCCAATTTAGACTCCATTCTTTGTTGTTGCTTCAATCTTCTGAACCTGCAAATAAAATTGCTTGTGCACTGATTACAAATCCCTGTGCTCTGATACCATGTAATATTTTTGAGAAACAAGAATCTAGATCTGCAAAACAATAAACAAGCTTGCAAAAGAAGGAAGGAAGCGAACAAGAATTGAGAATAGAATGAAATTGATTCTACAATAATAGTTTTTGGAATAAATACATAAAAGCAACTAAGTTAAGCTTAGTCGTACATGCAATAACTAAAGCTAACTAAAGCTAAGTGTGCTTTATCTTATGTTAATGTGTACATGTGCCACATGCAAGCAATAAGTTAACTTAACTAAGCAAGTGCACATCACATGCAAGCAGTAAGTTAACTGGAGCTAATCTAGGTGCATGTACACCAACACAGCTAGTCTAAGTGCATGTACACCAACAGGTTTTTCCTGTTACTATGAGCTGGCACTGGTAAATGAGGTCTGGACTCTGTACTGACCATCGCGGCTTGATCCAATTCTCAACGACTATTGCCTCAAAGCTAAAAACGGTTTAAACACAGCTATTCAGGACCAAAAAAAATCAATCAATGTCAGATAATGTATTTGTAACACACTAAAACTAGCGAAATATTTTTAGATAACACATATTATAACATTTCTTATAACTGCTTTCTTTCTTGTAAACATGTTGTGCTATTCTCTATTCTGCATCCCTGAAATAGGAAGGATGGGGAGCATGTTGCAGTTGTTGGTTCAATGTGCACTGGGGATTTCAATTTTAAGTTTATTTGGGGCATTTTTATTATGTTACCATTTTATTTTTAATAGGAAGACGAGGGTTCCTCCAATATGGCCCGTATTGGGTATGCTTCCCTCCATTTATCTTCATATAAATGACATATATGAGTGGGCTACCCAGGAGGTTGCAGAGTGTGGTGGAACTGTGGAACTCAAGCCTCTTTTGCTCTCAAACATGTTTTCCTTGGTCACCACCGATCCCAAAAATATAGAGCACATCATCAAAACCAAGTTTTCCAGCTTCCCCGAGGGATGCTATTACATATGTATTTTTGACGATCTGGTGGGTGACGGAATCGTCAACACAGGCGACGAATTACCAGCTTGTTTTTCCACTCCCCAACCTTTAAAAATCACATGATTTCCACCGTCCATAAATCCCTTCACTGTAAATTGTTGCCAGAGCTTGACAACGCATGTCGCACGGGTACTGTCGTGGATCTTCAGGAGCTACTCATTCACTTTTCTTTGGAGAACATGTGTATTATTGGTCTTGGAGTGGATTTGGGTTCTCTAAGTCCTGGACGATATGTTGAGATAGCTAAAGCTTTTGAAGAGGTGTTGGAGGCAACCATCAGGCGGTTCATCATTCCTTCTAGTATCTGGAAAACAATGAGATTTTTGGACATTGGCACCGAAGGTAAACTCAAGGCCTCTCTGCAAATTATTGATGAATTTGCAGCCGAGATCATGAGGACTAGACGGAAATAATTGCTCCAAAATGACAGAAATGTCGAACGATGTGACATGTTGTCCTATGTCTTGCAGCGTGTCAATGGGGGTGATCATTTGTTCCGTGACAAAGTGATCCGAGACATGTGCATAAATTTCGTTCTAGCCGGCCGGGACACTACTTCTATTGCACTCTTATGGTTCTTCTGGTTACTTATTAAGCATCCATGCATAGAACAAAACATTTTGTCCGAATTACGTCATATCTTGGTCATCAGACCAGGATCTAATCCCACTAGCTTCACTGTGTTTACAGTTGAAGAGGTGAAAGAGATGCAATACTTGCATACTGCAATGTCTGAAACTATGAGGCGCTATCCCATGCTGACGATAAACTTTAAGGAAGTCATGCAAGGCGATGTATTGCCAGACGGTGTACATTTGAAAAAGGGAACAAATCTCATCTTCCCAATTTAATTGATGGGAAGGATGGAAAATATATGGGGAGAGGACTACAGGGAATTCAAACCAGAGAGATGGCTCAGAGACGGCGTGTTTGTGGCGTAAGGGGGTATAGATACCCAATCTTTAATGAAGTACCCAGAACTTGAGAGGGAAAAAGAAGATGAAAGAGCATTTTAGGGGGGGAATATTGAACTTACAGGAGATTCCTATCATGTGGGCTCTTAGTGCAAAACACTCGATTGGGGTGAGACATAATCTTCATTCTGACTCTCAATATAAGAGGGACTGGCGACCCCTCTAAAATTAGAAGCCTCTGGGGCCTGTTTATCCATTATGCCCAAGATTTTTGGGGCTGATACAGGCATATGGTTTTATCACAACCATCCATACAAGGAGAACAGGGTATTTTGGCTTTTTTTGCGTGCAAAATCTGATCTTTTCCTTCCGGAACAGCCACTGGGTGACTCCATATGTCGGCAGCAATTTGTGGGATCATGAACAAGCGAGCCAGCCTTTGTTTTTATTTTCTCACTGGCTTGATCTTTATCAAGAACAAGAGTGCCAGACTATTATCCTCTGGAAATGGTTTTATTTTTGAGTATTTGACCATCTTTGGATGTTCTCTATAATGGTATAACTGGATTATGATTGTCGGATCACTAGCTCTCCCGACTAGTGTTTTTGCTTATTATTTTTGTTTTCTCTGAGATTCGGTTGTTTTTACATACCGGATTTTTGTATATGTCGTGTTGTGTATACTTCTTTCCGATGCATGGGCTAGATGCATCTCTGTATTTGGAATGTTCATGGGGATCATCATTAGGCGTAATCCTGCCCCTGTAGATGTATTGTGATCATTACTCTCTCTGATTTCTGGGTCTCCCTACTCCAGGTCGGAGATCTGGAATCTTTACTCAGTATGTATTGTATTGAATTATGGACTGTTTTTACATCTAATATAGACAAAACAACATTTTTTTCTTCTGAAAAAAAAAATTATTTTTCTTATATGCTTATGAAATTGGTGGCCGCTTCCTTTGTGTATCGATATCATGTGAAAGTAGCTGAGGATGTGAAGGTTGAGCCAACATTGGGAATAACTGTATCCATGAAGAATGGGTTGCTACTCACCCATCCGCGATCAGAGATATTATAGATAGCAAGGGTTGCAGAATATAGTATCGTTCAAAAGACAAAAACATGGTAGAATTGCAAGACCGAGTATGAAGCATTTTTTTGATGTGAACAGTCTAATGAAATTGCAATCTGATAACTCCAATTACGGTGTCTAATTTTTAAAAGAGTCTCTGATATAGGATGGTTTATAATTTTTCATCATTTGATTTTTTCAACTGCATCAGGTCTCAGTTTTTGTTGCTTTGTAAAGTATTTAATTATTCATCAAGAAACACAAAACGATGACACAAGTACATCTGTTCTCTTCTACATTGAGATCCCTTTTTTAGTAGAGACCATGCTCTGTTTTATATTGATATCCATTTACAAGTATATAACCCTATTCTCCCTATGTGTATAAATGGGTTTTCGGTATTTTAGAGATGAAGCAGTTGGTCAGATGTTTTTTGAAAATATGTGGTGTGGTGTAGCGTGATAGTACCTGAAACTCAGTGGATTGTAACTAATGGTAAATTATCGTTAAGAATTTTTAAACCCGATTATCAATGGAACTTTGTATTAGTGTTTCACTAAATTCAATTTTCTTGGGGATCATTTTAATCTTTGTCAAACTCCAACCATTTGCACATATGTTATCTTGGGGTTGTTCGCCACCTATGCACTTGTTTGTTGTACTCATTTTTGACTAATAACAAAATTCCCATTTACGCTTTAGATTAAAATAATTCGATGTATGAGCATTGAGATCCCTTATTTAGTAGAGACCATGCTCCGTTTTATCATATTGTCAGAGTGAATACAACTTTTTATTTTTAATTTTTATTATTAATTATTTGAAAGTAAATATATATATTTTTTAAAGGAAAGAGTTTGGATATTTTATTAAAAAAGAAGTTGAAATCTATCTCAGAACTATTACATTAATTCAAAATTTCCAATATTTTTTGTTGGACTAAGATTGAGCACAAAGACTCAATCCAATCTCTCAAGCATTTACCTCATTGTACAAAAAATTCAATCTTATTTCAGATATAAATTTTTGAGAACACTCCCAAGATCCAAATGCATGTACATTCCTTCACTAATATGATTTATCAACATGAAGGGATTACCTTGTGAAAATTTGAAGGCCTCATTGATTCAAATTTGACTTCCAAATTTTTTATTTAATTTTTCTTTTGCCTCTTTAATTTCCTTCATAAAGTGTCTTTCGGGTACATTTTTGGAGCTTCACGTTTCCTTACTGTTTTTTTCAACTCCCCAATTCATATTTTTCTTTTTCTGTCTAGTGAATACTTTCCTGATGCTTATCTCTAGATCCTTTGGTATTATAGACATGCTGCCCATTTTCTTCCCCTTATTTCTTATGGAGATGTCCAGTTGTTATAAAAACATAACATTTGATTTTTGATCTGATCCCTCGATAGATATTTCTCCTTTTCCAGTGAAGTCATTTTACCTGTTGCTTATTTTTCTGGAATTTCCTCCTTTGCATCTCTTATGGAGACTACATCTTGATTTCCTTTTCTTCTTCCTTGGCCTTTTCTTCTTCACTACTCAATACTTCTTCCTATTTCTTTGGGATCTATTTTTCCAATTATTTTTGTGATTATAATACCTCATAGGGATTAACATAAGATGGGGCCTCATTTCTATTTTTCCCCTTAGCGTTTCGATTAAAGACTCATTTCCATTTGGTTTCTCCCCTTCTTCGATTTTGTCAATGCTCATCCTGGGTTGTGACTTCTTCATCCCCTTTGCAAAATTGATATTTCTTGCAATCCCATGAAAAATGTCCATACCGATGGCATATTCTTCATTTGAAATGAAACTACTCATCATCAAGAACTCGGTGATTTCTTCATTCCCCTTGTGTCAGGTTGATCGCAATGAGTAATCCTTTTTTTAAGTCAACCTCTAAACATTTTTCTACGCAGGATAATTGTTGACCTTTTGGTTTGGTACGATCCAAATAACAACCTAGCCCATTTCCAATTTCATTCAGAAAATCATCACTCCAACTTCCAAGAAAAATTATCAGAAGGAATTGCATTTGGGATGTCTTCACCTAGATTAAAATCTAAAACTCATGCATTCAAGTACATTCCTCTGGATCCAAAAAAATATTGGCCATTTCTTAAGATAACAACTTTATCCTCTTTATATTCAAAGAGCAAGGAAAAATAATCGTTACCCACAACATAAATACCGATATTTCCTTTTATCTTTAATTTCTAGGCAGTTTCAGACCATTTCTCTATGGTCTTCCAGGACGACCACATTCCCATAAACTTACCCACAAGGGATCTGTCTCTGAATGATAATGAAGGCCTGCGAAACCCTGTAGGTAGAGTGACCAAGGGGATATTTTCCAACCTATTAACAAATCAGTATTGTTAATTAGGGTGCGATATTTTTCTTAATGTGGCCACCAACGCATGTGGAACACCCTCCTCCCACATTTACCAAAGTTAACTGGTCTGTTGGGGTAAACATGTCACGATAGGATACTATGATTTGATTGAACTCCCCATGTACAGTTAAGGAAGTGGAACCAACATAACATAACCGATATAACCTTCTACACATGCTATAAGACCCTCAGGAACCATCCATTCCTTCTAGGTGATCAACCCCAGATACAACCTGACATTTTACTACATTAAATCCTTGGTCGCTCCCATAACAAAGGCATGCCTGTGACTGGGGTCTTTTCTAGGTAGTTTTGTGCCTGTAACCCCAAATTGTGTGCCCTTTTTCAGGGCCAGGACTCAGGCCACTGCCCAGAACTCCATGAAACTTCCAAAAATGAAAAATTAACGTCGAAAAAATGATACATATTCAAGCAATTGAACAAGGACTTGACTGGACCCCTACTAGCCATGACAGACATTTCATCAAATATGTCACAAATATGCATTCTACAAGTCGTAATAACAAATCTAAGCATAGGGGTCTTATACTTATCTAAGAATCACTAAGAAGCACTGATGCCTTATCACATTAGTTGAATTATCATCTACTAGGTCATATATTCATTTCTCATTCATTTACAAATAAAAACATGATGAGAACCATACATTTTCACTGTCATAAAACATATTCATAACCAGCATATAAAAACTTAAATAATGAGGATACAACAATCATAAATTCCACATGTGAACTAGTCCATTTATACATAAAATACCAAGGAAAGGGACTCTTATTAATGAATGAAAAATCCAACCCTGCAAGGGACTACAATGTTCCACCTAACCATAGGTTGCTTGAGCCAAATATCTCTTTATCCAATCACCCTCGTGCCGTATTCCAAGCCACCTCACCTTGGACTCGCCAAAAGCTCTGAGGTAAACAACCTGAAATGCCACCAGTGAGGCATCCCTTTCATCTTATCAAACAGCCTCGTTGTAACTTCCATACTCCACCCCCTCTTTCATGCAACAACAAGTTCATAAAGTCACTAGTTAAATTGGGCTGACACTAAAGAAAATATTTGAAATAAAAGATACAATTACCACCCAACCTATCTCGACATGTGAGAGCTAGTGGACTAGTGAAAACCGAAGGAGTATCATAATAACATATACCAACATTTAACGAGGACACTCTCAAACCATAGCCAATGGCCTTTATTCTCGGTTATATTCACTACATTGACATGAAAGCCCCAACACTCGAGATTAAAATAACCCCAATAAACTTCAAGATAGATATGGCAGTGATCATCCCTAGACCAAACAACCGCCAAAGAACTAACATAGGGTCAAGGAATCTGCAGCCTCCACAAGCCTCTCCAATTAAAAACCACCAGAATATGAAAAACAGATTTGAAAATGCTAACCACCACCAAAGTCTAGGCAATAGGCAATGAGATGCCGAGAATAACTTCTAAATATAAAAGAAACAAGAAATAACTAGAATGTGGACTCCAATCGCTGGGATAATTATTACATGAAGTGAAAATAGCAAGGATCCACCATGATTTCCTGCGTTGAAAAACAAAAATCAGAATTATTTCCAACTTTGAAATCTGGGAGCTTGGAAGTCTACTCTTCAATAATTTAATGTGGTGATTCTCGAATTCAATCCACTGACAAGAAATGGAACTTGCCAAAACCACGATCCCCAACTAGTGACACTCGTCACATGTTTAGTGTCGTCTACCCCATTCCCTCAACATCGTCTCATTTTTCTTCTCAAGGGGAGGATTAATACCCTCTACATATCAATTACACTTGGTGGGGGCATGTTGCAATTCCCACCAACATACTAGTCTAGTAGGGCTATAGAAACCCAAACCCCATGCCCTCTTTTCCTCGATAGTCACCCCAATAGGGCTAGATTGTACCAAAATTAATACACTTAATTAAAATTTTTATGAAAATTTAAATAGCAACCAAGCAATTTTTGAATAATAATGATTAAATAACTACAAAATCAAACCCTTTCAACCAATCCATTCTTAACACCACAAAAAAAAATCGATGAAACCCTTCCGACCAAACTAAGCTCAAACCCTTTCGACCAGGCCATTCATAACACCACAAGAAAAACCTCGATGAATTGACTAGAGCTTTATTATGACACCAATTCTAACCAAAAATCACATAAATAAGCTAAGAATCCTTAGAGAGGTAATACCCACCTATATCTTTGAAAATTTCAAAATAAAACCACTCAGAGAATCTAGAAATCCTTACTGAGTTCTTGGTTAGAGGTCTACAATACAATTCCAACCAGAAATATAGAATGCGAAGAGCCCACAAATATACCAGAAATATACCCAAAATATACCCTAACAAACATGTAATCTAACATAGTTGAAATAGAAGGAAACCTAACTGCTACTAAAAAATTAAGGAGAAATAAGACATGGGATTTGAACTATGGCTTAGAGAAAGAAAAAGGAAATGGGAAGGAAAAAGGCACGAAGAAATTAAAGGATGATCCTAACCACTCCACATATAATAAAGAGATAACAAATTAAGTATTGAAGAAATGACTAGGCTAATAAGGACCTTATCCAATAAGTTGTCTAGGCTCAAGTCAAAATATCTGAGTAGAAACGAAGTTCCACCACCCCGAAATCCTAATTTCATTTGTAGGCATTTTGACCCACAACCAATGCAGAGAGAAAAGAGGCCTGATGACCAGCCGATTCAACCCCTAGTTAGAAAAAAATTGAACTTGCAAAGGGATGAACTCTCTGACGAGCTTAACTAAGATGAAGGCACAAATTAAGTAGAAGATCAGTAACCCACATTCTATAACACAAAATTCAATTATGAAAATTCCCTAACATTAAAGGAATCCTACAAATCATAAGATGATTATGGAATTCGTATTGCTTAATATCAATGAATCACAAATACAATATTGACAGATTTTGAGAGGAAATATAACTTGTGTCCTAGACTAGGTGGCCTGAATGAAGAAAGATAGTAAACTAAATTCTTTACACCCACACATGATTCAGAACCATTCCCTTGTGCCAACCAAAATCCTCTAGATGTTCTGAAAGACTCATAAGGACCTTCACAATCCTGGAGTAAGCCCAGTCATAATTCCAATCCCTACACAAACTAGGTATTAAGGAAACCACAAGATACCTTACCGCTTAAGTCACAACTTGAACTAGCTAGAGAAAGTGAAAAAACCACAGTTTCATTGTTCAACCTAAAACAAGACTTGAGCAGGATAAGGATCCCAGTCCGTTTATCAGAACTAGCTTAGAATCCAACCTATTACTATCACATAGAGAAGTTCATGAACCACATGGAATTATCATTTCACAAAAATACCTTAAAAATTCAAGAAGATCACCCTACCATGGTATGTGGCTCAAATGTAGAGGAACAACATGAGGATATCCCTCCTTTCTACATCACCCTCAATGTTCTGATAAACTTCTTCACATTTGTATGTTAGAATCAGGAGTGCCTCACAACCTCATGCCCAAATTAGCCATGTTGGAATTGGTCTTAAACATCACCAAACCTTACCATGACCTTTATTCATTTGATTCTAGAAGGGGCAAGTGCCTAGGTCTCATCAATCTCTTAGTGATATTTGTTGAAAATGGAAACAAGAAATATTAAAAATGACATCAAGAAGGATTTTAATTTAATTTTCCCTTAATTAAATTAGAAGTAAATCGTAATTCCATATCACATGACACCTTGTACGAGTTAACTAAGTCAGGAAGACTTATTATTTCAGTTAGTTCGATTTGAGAGTTTAATGGGAGGCATGTAGAGTGTTCCCTAAATTTTGGGGCCCAGGGAGAGTTTAATGTGAGTTGTAATTAATTAACATAATTTAATTGAGTTAAAATTAGTTTAATTAGTTCCAACTGATGGCGGGACTAGTGAGAGGTCAAGTGAATTCAATTAGATTTAATTCACATGCAGTGATCAATCAGATAATTGATAATTCATTCATAAATAAAGCATGCATGTCAGTTTTGAGAGAGACCTAGTTGAGATTTGAATAAAATGGAAGTGTACTATGAGTTGTATAATTAGAAAATTGTACATGTGGTGCATGGAGTTAGAGGAAGAACCCTGATGTATTGGGCAATAATTATTGGGGAATTTCCTTATTAATAGGGCCTAATTCCCTAGGAAACTATGCAAGGAAATAGGGATCCCTAAGGCCAAGAAATTAGTGAAGTATTGAACCAAGTTTGCTTACGAATCAATGAGACATGGAGAGATTGTGTAGAGAGCTCTCAAGCCTAAGAGAAGAATTGTATTGTTCTCATCTTCTTTGACTTATGAAATATATAGATAACGATGTTTTTATTTGAGGCTTTCCCCAGATAAATCTTTTTGATGTGCGATTGAAATTTTTTCTCTTTCTTTTTCATGTGATTTTGCGATCCTATTTGGTTTCCACAATTTGTAAAGTAGATTCAAGTACTTTATTTTAGCATATTGCAAGATTAGTTGAATCTACATGGTATTAGAGCAGAAATCACTATAAAAAAAAAAAGAATTTATAATAAAATTTCATAAATATTATAATTTATTTATATAAAATTTCATTTCAAATTAAAACTATAACCCACTTTACTGTAATTATATGGAATTTTAATATATAAATTTCAATAAAACATAAATACATTAATAAAATGATAAATACATATGTAATTTCAACCTATAAATTTCAATAAAACACAAATATAATAAAATAAAAATAACACCCACATATAAAAAATAAAATAGAAAACGGCATCTATCCATAATCCTTTTTAATCTTTTTGCTCCCAATAATATTGTGCCTATCACAAATTACCATTATCGTATATGTCATGTTATTTTACTACATAATAATATAAAGTAAAATGGCCTTGAAATTTTGGAATCTCGACAACTATGAATTGTATATTTTGGAGCATCGGCACATGCGATGATGTTTGTGTATATTTATCGCGTGTGATAAGTGCGGGAATCAATGTAACAACTAAGCGATCAACGCGAAATAAATTTAAATTTCAAATTTCACATTTGTGTTTTTGCGTTCTATGGATGACTATGTTATGGCCCTAACGCAGATAACAACATGATGCATGTGTTTTGGACGAACCCGAAACAAATATATACTTTGCCGGAGAGCGGAAAGAATGTCAAAATGGGTGCGGTCACCGAGAAAATGTCAGATGTCAGAAATAGCTATTGGTATATTAAATTTCCTATAGCCTTGGGCAACTAATATTTTCAAGGCTATTGAGTCATTAATAAATTTTAAGCAGAGTCTTGAGAGAAGCACTTGGACATAGGCTTTAGCGGTCAACCATGTACATAATTTTTCCGGCAAACAATTTTCATTTAACTGGGATAGGTTGATGTCTCTGTACGTTATTTATCATCCATCGCTAGATGATCATCCATGAGCATGATGGATCCGAGATTTGAATTTTCTTTATATTTTCAATTCGCACGCCCATTCTATTTTGAATTTAGCTGTCTTAACTCCGCGTATCGTCTGGTAGTGCTGAGTTCACTCATTCTTTGTATTATCAATGACATCTTCATGCCATGGATTCTGCAGACGTGTGAAATCTGCAAACCTCTGAAAAGTATGTTGTGCCTCAATATTGTTCAATATATATGGGGCTTTCGCCATGACCCTGTTCATCTCTGTTGTGGCTTCGATATCTCACAACCCATTGCAGAAAGAAAGGGACAACGTTGTTCTCAGCATGAATTTGCCTAGTCCCGTCAGACTTAGTATGAACGAGATAGCAGTCTGCTTCTTCGATTCTGACATGTCAAACTCACAAAAGCTTTTGCAATTTGTGAGGCTTGTATGACTGAAGATGAGGGCAAGGAGATGAAAAGATGAGTAGAGAAATTGACGGAGATGGCTTCAAAAGCTGTGGGAGAGGGAGGATCTTCGAAAAAAAACTTGCAAGGTTTCCTGGCTAGATGCAGAAGCTGATGACAATGAGAACCTGCGATGGGAAAACAAAAAATTCCAGTACAGAATCGGTACATGGGATTTCAATGACTATTTGAAGTTTTAGGTGTACAACGACTATGGGCTCGAGGTACCAGTTAATTACAATTTTATACAAGTTGTGTGCATTAATCTTTCAGCATTCGATATAGATGTAGTTATATGTCCATTATATAGGCTCTTGTCATTAAAGCTAGAAATTTTTAAATTGTACTCACACTTAAATGGTAATAAGTCATTACCAAAATACTTATTACCAAAATTAACAAAATGCTCAAGGATTTGTAATGATAAAATAATGAGTCAATAGGCTGTTCGAGCTTCGGATTCCATGTTATTTTGCTTTATAGCGAAAAAGGATGGACAGGGTGACCCTTTGCATTTAGAGGTGACACAATCCCGATCTCACAATTGTAATCCGTGATTATGGATAAAGACAGTGTTCAAATTTTTATTTAATAAAAAATTAAATCCCGTTATAATGACTTTTTAGTAATTTTTTTGGGGTTGAGTTGTAATATTTGGAGTAGTCTACCAAGGCCGCGATTTGGCCCGGAAACTTCGCCCGTCTGAAAACTTCAGCTGCCCGTTAACGGAGAATATCAATGTCCTTTTCACTTCGCAGAGTGTCTGGGGATCACCGCTTGACCACGTTATCAGACCTGGAAGGCGGAGACAAGCTCCACTCTCCAATGTAATTAATGCAAATATTGGATATCACGATCCGACATCTAGCTTAAGTGTGGATTAGACACTGGACATTTACAAAATGTATTCAATGCCTTATCAGGTCCGAGAATTTCAAATTCAGGATTCCCGCTAGAAATTTAAATTTATGTAACTTCTTAGGCAATGTTTTTCGCAGCTTTGGCGTTCAATGGGAAGATACGTGCGTCGGTGAGCTCCACAGTTGTTTTTCCCAACATGCTAGCCTGTCCAGACAGGCACCAGCTTTTAGGCGTCGTTGTTCTCATTTTACAGGTCAAGAACCAGAGAATCCAGGGATTCATGACAGTTTCAAAAATATCAGTTACTGCTCGCGCCTCTTGTTAGTAGAGATTGAAGCGAGTTCGGGATCCATACAATGCAAAGCCTGCCTGAAAATATGCACAGGCGACCTCTTCTGCCGTGGTGAAAGTGTGAATCCTTTTGCCAGCTCTCTTCCAGGCTTTCCAATTTTCCACTACCCACATTTTCCTTCGCATTTTCGTTCTTCAGTCGAAGCGTTTCTGCGTTCCATGACTTTCTTGAGCACACCTCCTTTCGCTTAACATATTAGAGTAATTTCTATTATGGATTTCGAATGTATTTGTAAACAAGTATGTTTGTAATATACTCGGTAGTGGGAATACATTCTATTTCTTTGCAGGATCTTGTGGTTGCTGTTATGCCTAGCTTTTATCGATGGAATCGGTGCAAGCGATGCGGGCCACCGAGATTTCTCATGTCTCGGGTCGTCTCAATGGATAGGGACACACTGTTGTGGGTTAATGGAGTCTGTAAATAAGCCCGCTCGAGCTCAGTTGATTACTCATTGTCTTTTATCATTAGTGCAAATAATTTCCGTGGCACAATTAACCGCATCTGGTTAATGTGATGAGCTCTAACACCACCATGGATCTTTTTTTTGTTGATTATAGGCAGAACACGAGGTATTTTGGGCTATTGATTCCCAGTGTGGGGAAAAATCAAAATCCATTTGATTGTCGGATTAATGGCTATGGACAGCTCTGGTTTATTGAAATTTTCTATTTGTTTTTACTTTTCTTTAGTTGCGGAAGCAACCAACATTGTATAAGAAATTTGTGCATATACGGAATATATGTGCATATACGGGGTTTGGGCGATTCCCCCAAATATAATTGCCTAAAGGAATTTTTGAATACCAGGAATCCAATTGTGTTTTTGGGACAGGAGACAATGTCCAATCGTATGAAAGCTATAAATATGTTTTTAAACATCAGGAAAGGATGGCAGGCGGTGGCGATGGATTCAAACGGCAGGTCGGGGGGGGGGGGGGGTTGATCGCAATATGGAACCCAGATTTGGTGGCTTTCAGGGCATTCAGCTTTTTCGGGGGTATCTTGCTATCGGGGAGGATAAGAGGCTTGACTGGAAATTTTAATCTTATAAACATATATGCGCCATACGCTAATAGGGTTGCATTTTGGAATAGAATGCAGGCGTCCGGCATTCTGGCTCTGCCTAACCTTATAATCATGGGAGACTTCAACTCTACCCTCAATGCAGACGAGATTTGGGGTAAAGCCGCTCGGTTGGATCCCCTTGCGGGTTTTCTAAATGACATTTTTTATACAGAAGGGCTAAAGGACATTAGGCCTCATCCAATGGCGCCTACTTGGACCAATAAACGGGGGGGAGACAACTACATTGGAAAGAGGCTTGATAGGGTGATGGTCAAAGAATCAATTGTGGACATCATACAGAACCCTACATCGATGATCTGGGTAAATGACATTTCTGACCATATGCCAATCTCCTTAACATGGTCAAAAATCGAAGAGGTGCATGGTCGGCCATTTAAGTTCAATAAAATTTGGCTCGAAGATCCGCAATATACAGATATGGTGAAGGCGCTTTGGAATGCAGAATATGATTTTCCATTCAATGATGAGTGGGATTTCTTTCAATACAGACTTCAAAGGATTAAACGAGCCTCCAAGATATGGGAACGTCAAAAGAAATTGAGCCTGAAAAAGGAATACAGGGAAATCCAGCGGGAGATGGAAGTCATTATATCCTCCTTTCTTAATGTACATCCTGACGAAAATAAGCTACAAAATTTAATTAGGCTTGGTGAAAGGAAGAGGGAAATCCTCAGGATTGAAGAGGTTTCCTGGAAGCTCAAAAGCCGAATTACGTGGTTGGCAGAGGGAGATTTAAACACAAAGTACCTCCATAAGTTTGCGAATGGGAGGAAGAACATAAATTCTATATGGTGCATTAAACGAGAGGATGGCACAATGGCTTATAAGTTGCAGGAAATCCAAAAAGAAGCGGTTGATTACTTTTCAACTTTCTACTCGAGACAGGCCGGCATTGATTATGAGGCGCAGGTATGGCTTTTACAGCATGTTAATAGATTTATGAATGATGAGGCCATTGCGATCTTGGAATGTGCAATTACTGAGAATGAAGTTATTAAGACCCTAAAAGCTTTTTCATCGGATAAATCTCCGGGGCCGGATGGGTGGCCCGGGGAATTTTTCATACATTTCTTTGAAATGATGGGAAAGGAGTTGACCCAGATTATCGATCATATCAGAGCCACGGGTGAAATGCCGGCAAGCCTAAATTCTACTTTTATAGCACTGATACCTAAAGTGAATGATCCCCAAACATTTTCGGATTTCAGGCCGATTTCTCTGTGTAATGTGCTCTATAAGATAAGCTCGAAGATCATAGCTGATCGTCTCAAAGGAATATTATCAGACAACATATCTAAAGAGCAATACAGATTTCTGAAGGGGCGCTCTATCCATGAAGCAGTGGCAGTTGCATAAGAAGTAGTTCACTCTATTCATTCGGAGAAACAGAAGGCTATCTTGTTGAAAGTGGATTTACATAAGGCCTATGATTCAATTGATTGGTCATATATTAGGCTAGTGCTCCTGAAAATTGGGCTCCCTTTGAGGTGTATTAGATGGGTAATGGCTTGCATTTCTACAGTCAGATTTGCAGTTCTTATAAACGGTATTCCTACTACTTTTTTTGAAGCTGAGCGTGGATTGAGACAGGGCTGCGCGCTCTCTCCATTGATATTCATACTTGTTATGGATAGTTTCAGTGGTATTATGCATAGTGCGGAGCGGCGGGGGTGTATTAAAGGCTTCTCATTCTCAAATGAAGTTTCCTGTTCACACTCACTATTTTTCGATGATCTGCTTATGTATGGATATCTGAAGCGGAACCATTGGTTCTACATACATTTAATGTTCATCCGATTTCAAGCTGCCACAGGTCTGAATATAAATAGAAGCAAATCCTTTATTATTTATGAATATGGTGAATTGCAGGAGGTCGAATTTATAGCTGAATTCATGGGGATCGACATTAGGGAGGTTGCTGCAGGTTTCACATACTTGGGCTTCAGGATCAAACCGTGTGGATATAAAATTCAGGATTGGACTTGGATGGTGGATAAATTTCACCGGAGGATTGAGGGATGGACACATAGGTGGTTATCTTTGGGCGGTAGGGTAATTCTAATCCAGGCTGTTCTTTCGCAAATGCTGGTATACTGGGGTCATCTGTTCTATATTCCGGATGGTATCATCAACAGTCTGAACCGTATTGTAGCTAAATTTTTATGGGGAGGGGCGGCCATGACCCATAAAATACATCTTGTTAAATTGGAGCGCCTGTGCAGGGATAAGAAGCATGATGGCTGGGGGATTCTCAATATGAGAACTTTCAATAGAGCGCTGCTTATAAAATCCTTTTGGAAAGCAATACAAGGAAACAGTATATGGAACACGGTTATCAAATGCAAATATATTGATGGCGATCTCTTAAAACAGATTATGTGTTCTAATTTTCGGCATCCCAGGAGTACATCGGCCATATGGAATAGTTTTAAGAAAATTATGTATCATCTTTCTGGCAGGGTCGCTTGGGCGTTTGGGGATGGGGGTAATATACCATTTAATTTCAAGAAAATTATTGGCCTCCTCGACTGTCATTGGCCCTCCATGCAGCTGGTGCACTGTCTGTCACACAGAGGTATTATGTTCATTTCGTAGACTATTAGAGTCTGGTCATTTGGAGCTCCAGTTTTTAAAAGTGCGGATCAGCTTGGATTGCCGGCACATGTGGCGGAAGAATGGGAAGTAGTGAGGGATGCTTTCCGGGCAGCTGGGTTTAATTGGAAGGAGGGTGGTGATAAAATCGAATGGGACGGTCCCATACATGATGGTGCGCCAATAGTCAAAGAGGTATATGGGATCCTCAATCTGGAATTTTATAGGGATCAAATGTCATCCTCCTTCTATCCCTTCTGGCGGAGGAGGATCCCTACCAAGATTGTACTATTCGGCTGGTTGGTTTCAAAAGGAAGGATCCTCACAGGTGAAAATCTGACTCGACGTGGGTTCTCGGGGCCCTTTAGATGCCATATTTGCTGTGCAGACCTGGAAACAGTTGACCATCTTTTTTTTAGATGCCCTGTCATTGCGAGATTGTGGAAGCTCTTTTCCAATCATCACATGGGTGCGGCATGGGATCCATCTGATTTCCTGAATGCTGCATTAGAATGGGATAATCTTAAAGGAAAATATAAATCTCTGCCATTCTTTTTTATTTGGGAGGTTTGGAAGGGCAGAAATAGGCTGATTTTTGAGGGGGCGCCATTCAAGATAACACAGGTTTTTGCTTATATACATGCTTGGTTGGATGATCGCCCCTCCCCATGCGTTTCTGTCATGGACTGTTCCATACGAAATAGGCCGCATGAGATCTCATTGTCGGCGATATACTTCGACGGTGCTTATGTGGAGGGATTGATGGGTTGCGGGGCATGGGTTAAAATTTCTCAGAGGGAGCGGGTGCATGTCCATTGGAATGCTGGTAGGGGTACCAACAATAAAGCAGAACTAATAGCACTGTGGGGCGCACTACGTATTTCGGTTTATCTTCAGCTGCGGGGTGTTCATGTATATGGGGATTCTCAGATTGTGATTGGATGGACTACTGGAAACATGGACATGTTGCGGCCAGACCTCCTGGGTTGGATGCAAAGGGTTAGGGGTCTGTGGGGCAGACTCGATAAGCCGCCTATCAATCACATTTACAGAGAAATAAACACAAGAGCTGATGGGCTGTCCAGAAAGGGTTTGGAATCGGAATTTGGGTTGATGTACATTCAACTATTCAGGGATAGTCTTTCATATTGGCAAACATCTATACCAATTCCATAATGACATTTTCCATTGATTTTTTGATATGATGGTATATGGTACACAGTGTTAGGAATGGTATATGGTACACATGGGACTGTGTAGTTTTTGCAATGCTTTTTGTTTCGTTTGATTTGTAATTAGGACAGAAGGTACTGTCAAAGGGTCGATATAGTCTTTCGAACTGGCCTTCTACTATATACAATGGGTCCAGTTTTTTTTTTTTTTTTGGTGATCTACAGCCGAGGTAGTATTCATCTCAAGCGAGCCTGGATCTTTTTAGTCTACAGCAGATAGGGATAATAATACAAGCATGCCAGATGAATTTCATTCAAGCGAGCCTGTCAAGATGGATATTGGGGGTCAGGCTGTCACAGGAATTGCTATTGTATGTATGATGGTGCGGATTTTATATCTCTTCAGTTTATGCAGTTATGATAGAACTAAGCCTGAACTCTTCATGACTCTCTTCGGCCGGGAGATATGATATGCAAGCGAGCCTGAAGCATCAGTTTGTGATGCCGCGCCCTATGATCCATAAGATGGGGTTGTGCTTATGCTATGTTTTGATTTCCGGGGTTGAAGGAACAACAACAGCACTGTACAGGTCTGATATATTCGGTGCAGGGGAGATTCCAATTCATACTAGGATTATTTAATTTTCAATCTCCCTCAATTGCTGTTCATTGTTCTATTTCTTTTCTGTCCTTTGGTCTGGAGAACCAATATTTTTTTGTGGTTTTTTCATTCTCATCTTTTCGAACTGTCTCATTCTCAGTGTAGAATATTTTGGATGGATGTAATGTCCCGCTATGAGGAGGCCGACTTTTTCTCTCATGTTTTTGAGAGTGGATTTGTCTGGCTAGTATGATTGGATTCTCGCTATAGCTCTACATATCTGAGATTATGTATGAATTATGTACTGTTTATATTCTAATATATGCAGCGCTTTTTTCTTCTGAAAAAAGAAGGAAAAAGTTTTAGAATATAAAAGCCAAAATGTTTCCTAAGTTTGCTTCTATCTCTTGCCAAAACTCTTATCTTTTACTAAGAGAGGATGTCATAAGGATGCCTAATATTTCCTTGGCCATTAAAGAATGGAGGATATCATCTTGTAGATAATACTAGCTGAACCATAGAAATTAGGTGGATGGTAAATTATTGCTATTGTTAATTATAAAAATAATTAATATATAAGTGAAACATATACACATTTAAAAACAAGTAACAAAATTATTAACCATGAAGATGATCCCTAATTTACCATAGGAGCTCTTAATTTATAAATAGGTTTTGCTAGAATACTATGGGTCAATACCATGGCATATTAATATCACATGCCCAAAAAAACCTACAACTCATTTTATCTCACAGTTGTTCATATGGATTTTTTTATTAATAAAAATATTATTACTTCCAAATTTAAGGAGAAGTTTCGGGGAAATAAAGAGTTATAGAAAAATGAAACTAAGATATTATAAGGAAGTCGTCAACCCCAATCTTGAAAACCATGATTATTCATCATCTTGACTAGTGTTAAGAAGAAAATCAACATTACTAAGATTTAATAACTAATTCTCATGAGCTTGGTAGTGAAATTGGGCATTGGTCTGGCCACAAGAAGAAAATATTTGTTACTAATGTTGAAGATGAAACACACTTTCTCTTATATTTCCCAACTTATATTCAAATCCTTTCTAATTTTCAATTTTTTTTATCATACTACCAACCTTTTTTAACATAGAAATAATATGTTAAAAAATTTGATTAAATTTTCACATTTTTAAGGGTAGCCTACCATATTGGTCTTAGTAGAAGTTAATCATCATCATCATCAATTTATAATTATAATCAAAATTTATTTAGATATCTTAAACTTTTCTATAATTTTATTATTAAATTATAATAAAATTTTGATGTGTGTTTTTTGGAATAAATTTCATTATGAAATTGGTGTTTAATCTACTATTAATTTTGATACTTTTACCAAAATTCCTTTCTAAATATTCTCCATTGAAATAGACAATCAAACCCACCAAAAATTAAATTTAATAGATACATCTTTCTCATTCTTCTATATTTTAATCAAATTCTTATATAGTTTGAAATTAATTAGACACCTTTATCAAAATTCTTTTTAAATATAGATACTCAAGCCGTGATGGGTATCCTTCTTTTATATTAATAGTAATCATTTTGAAACATACACCACGTATTTAAAGGTTGAAACTCACTATTCTATATTTTAATGAAATTCTTATATAATTTGAAATTAATTAGACACATTTATCAAAATTCATTCTTAAATATACTCTATGGATGTAGAGACTCAAGCCGTGATGGGTATTATTCTTTTATATTAAAATATTAATCATTTTGAAATCTACACCACATATTTAAAGGTTGAAACTCACTGATTGTTATGTAAAACATTTACTTATGGAGATATAGTGGTTAAAATGAAGGTTTTTTTAGTGATTCAATACAATAAAAATATAGATAAAAGAACTTTCGGATTAATCACATCATTAGGATTAATTCTACGTTTGGAACCAACTAATGTGGTTCATATAGATAAAAATATGTTTGATTTTTCCTCTTTTTCTATCTTAAATAACATTTTTACTTTATTTTGAAAATTTTAATGCAATTTCTTTAATGTAAATTGGTGATAATCTTAAGTTTTTTATAAAATAGATATATTTATAAGTTTTATTATAAAATAGATTCATTTCATGGTTGAATATGAAAATCTCAAAATAATTTTGATTTTTCCTTTTCTTTTACTTGAAATAACAAATTTTTTTTTTGAGAATTTTGAAATAACAAATTTTTTTTTTTTTGAGAATTTTAATGCAATTTATTTAATGTACGTGGGTGATAATTTTAGTTTTTTTTTATAAAATAGATATATTTATTGGTTTTATTAGAAATAAATTAATTTTATGGTTGGATGTGAAAATCTCAAATGTATCACTATTTGAAGCTATGTTGTTTTAAGTACATTCATATTTGAATATGAAAGCAATTAGGTTTGGGGCTTTCAAAAGATAGGGTGATAACTCCAGAGTTCCATCCTTTTTACTTGTTGAAGAATATAAATTTCCTCAAATGTATGCCATGCATATTATTATAGTGGCCAAGGGTAGGTTTTATTGCTTTTTATTTTATGAAGTTTATTAAAGTTTTGAAAAAAATATATTATAGTGAACATTTAGAAAATTAAAAAAAATAATTCTTAATTTTTTAAAATGTAAATTATTTTTTTCTAACTGCTTGATGAATATTTTTATAAAAATTACATTAAAAATATCTTTGTTACAAACCATGGCATGGATATTTACCTTCATTTTACCATGATTACCATGGACATTGTTATATATATGTAAATGGATTTGATGAGATCATTTTTTTCTCTTCAAAAGTATAGTTAATAGATTTGACCAAATTACTTGAGAAATTTTAAAAAATGGTTGAACACCATTTATAAAATCTTTGAAATTATGAGCTAGTTTGACCTAAGAATGAATGTTATTGAACTTGTATCTTTTCAAAGCAATATAACATATATACATCTATATACATCTATCATATTACTTGGTTAAACCATATTTTAAGATTGATGAGGACAAAATTTATATAAACAAAAAATCACTTTTATATTGATAACACTAAAAAACACATATTATACATAATATATAAATGACGTGTAAAAATATATGTAATTTTAGATGGCATGGTTTTTCTTTAAAGACAATTATGAGTCAACTTACATTAGCTGATAACATCTAATAATAACTATTTCCATTAATAATTTGACAAGATTTTCCTCATTTAATATATATAAATACAAATTAAAAAATTTATATAATAAAAAAAATAACAAAATTACATACGTTGCATATAGTTTATGGCATTTAAATGGTGCATAAAAATAAATATGAAAAATTATAAAAATTATAGTTAAAAAAAATAAAAATTGCTAGCAAATTTTAAGGTTAATAATATCATCTTACATGATAACTGAAAAAACCGAGGCTTAATGTTTGTAAATTACATGATAACTAATAGATTTACAACATAATGTTGGTTGCTTCCGCAACTAAAGAAAAATAAAAACAAATAGAAAATTTCAATAAACCAGAGCTGTCCATAGCCATTAATCCGACAATCAAATGGATTTTGATTTTTCCCCACACTGGGAATCGATAGCCCAAAATACCTCATGTTCTGCCTATAATCAACAAAAAAGAGATCCATGGTGGTGTTAAAGTTCATCACATTATCCAGATGCGGTTAATTGTGCCACGGAAACTATTTGCACTAATGATAAAAGACAATGAGTAATCAACTGAGCTCGAGTAGGCTTATTTACAGACTCCATTAACCCAAAACAGTGTGTCGCTATCGATTGAGATGACCCGGGACATGAGAAATCTCGGTGGCCCACATCGCTTGCGCCGATTCCATCGATAAAAGCTAGTCATAACAACAAGCACAAGATCCTGCAAAGAAATAGAATGTATTCCCACTACCCAGTATATTACAAACATACTTGTTTACAAATACATTCGAAATCCATAACAGAAATTACTCTAATATGTTAAGCGAAAGGAGGTGTGCCCAAGAAAGTCATGGAACGTAGAAACGCTTCGAGTGAAGAACGAAAATGCGAAGGAAAATGTGGGTAGTGGAAAATTGGAAAGCCTGGAAGAGTGCTGGCAAAAGGATTCACACTTTCACCACGGCAGAAGAGGTCGCCCGTGCATATTTTCAGGCAGGATTTGCATTGTATGGATCCTGAACTCGCTTCAATCTCTACCAACAAGAGGCGCGAGCAGCAACTGATATTTTTGAAACTATCATGAATCCCTGGATTCACTGGTTCTTGACCTGTAAAATGAGAACGACGACGCCTAAAAGTTGGTGCCTGTCTTGACAGGCTAGCATGTTGGGAAAAACAACTGTGGAGCTCACCAACACACGTATCTTCCCATTGAATGCCAAAGCTGCGAAAAACATTGCCTAAGAAGTTACATAAATTTAAATTTCTATCGGGAATCCTGAATTTGAAATTCTCGGACCTGATAAGGCATTGAATACATTTTGTAAATGTCCAGTGTCTAATCCACGCTTAAGCTAGATGTCAGATCGTGATATCCAATATTTGCATTAATTACATTGGAGAGTGGAGCTTGTCTCCGCCTTCTAGGTCTGACAACGTGGTCAAGCGGTGATCCCCAGACACTCTGCGAAGTGAAAAGGACATTGATATTCTCCATTAACGGGCAGCTGAAGTTTTCCGATGGGCGGGGTTTCTGGGCCAAACCGCGGCCTTGGTAGACTACTCCGTAATATTTTGGTTTTTTAAATGTATTTTTTATTATTTATATAGTTTCTTTATCTTGTATTTGAATTGTATAAGCCAATAACAAATTCCATATTCCATATATTCCAATTATTTAAATCAAAGTATTTTTTCATTTATCATTGACAATTTCATATTCCATATACTTCAACAATTTAAATGAAAGTATTTTTCATTTATTATTGACAATTTATAGAAAGTCTACTAATAATGAATATTGACAATTTATAGAAAGTTTAGTCATAATGAATATTGTCAATTTATAGAAAATTTACTGTATGATGGACATAGGTGAATGAATAATTTTGTGTGATATTTTTTTAAAATTATGATTAAAAATTGGTTTATATTAATTTACGATAATTAATTAATACATATTTATTTTAATCATAAATTTAATTATGGATTTAATTAGTAAAATTGATCAAACCTCTAAAGTCCAAAATTTTTTGGAGTGCAATTTACCTCTAAACCTCTAAAGTAAAAGTTTTTTTGCACTTCTAGAGATTTGATATCTCTAAGTGCTTTATATATATATATATATATATATATATCTTAGCTATGGATGTAGCAATCAAGGAGGATCAAATTTCTAGATGGAAAACCTCTTTTAAGGTGCAAAACTTGAAAAAAGTTTATACAAATTTCTAAATGGAAAACCTCTTTTAGGGTGCAAAACTTGAAAAATGTTTACACTTCAAAATATTTGATCCCTCTTGATGGTTGATATATCCATGGTTATAATGGATATATATTCATTCTCTCTCTATACACAATTGCATTTTTAAATGCATAAACATATTACGTCACACACTTCAATTTTGTAAACTAGACAGTTTAAATTTACAATTCTAACAAATCTCAGTTGGATTTTAGAGATCCCAACTATTAGAAGAAGAGATTCATTGGATTTTTTCACTCTTTATGATTGCATATTTCGCAGGAGAACAGTCCAAACGCTTCACTACTGTGATGGTCAATAACTTATTTCCCTCTTATCAAAAGCTTATGGAGGTAGTCTATCCAATTAGTTTTTCAATGCTACCTCTCCAATGTAATTCGCACAAGGCCCTAGTTAGTCATCTAGGGTTAGGGCATAAATTTAAAGAAAGGGAAATAATTTAAGTTGTGATGACCATTAAGGATTTTACGACTAGTGCTTGGCCATTAAGAGGTCAGGAGTGATGAAAATTTTCAATATCGACAATTTTCTACCCAAGGATACCTAAAAGGGAAATTTCTCTAGCCCTTTTAGATATTTATACTTCATAAAGATGTGTTAATAGATTTTCAAGGATGAATATGCAACAATACTCTAGGAACATTCATTCATTCATTATCAAATAAGCAACACATGCAAAAATTCCCAATAGTTAAAATCTAAAATGCCAATTTTAACAATTGGGGCACATTAATAACCATTACATATTATTCCATGCATTAGACATTAGTATATTTCACAAATTTTATCATAAATGGCACTTACATGATAGTGAAGAGTATATCCATCCATAAAAATGCCATCAGGAAGCTCCAAAGATGAGACAAATTATCCAAACATCAAAACACATTCATAAACATCCGAAATAGTCCATAAATTGCAGATTTGAATTCTCTCAAGCAAGGAGAAAATCCCAGTCATGATGGTTTTCAATGAGACTAAGTCTCATGTATTTATACAAGAGCTAGTAGTTCGAATTTCTAAATAGCAAGCCCCTAAAGTGTCAAAATAAGGTGACAAACCCTTCGTTACAAGCCAACCAAGATAGTTTAAACATTAATAATTATTTTATTTCTCCTTTTAGCCAATTTCATCCATGCGAGGTGCTTTCCAATGCTAGGGTTGAGGCCTCTTGTGCTCAATGTGTGGGATTGGGCCTCAAAAATGATGATGAAGAATGACATCCCCTCCATATGATGCAAAACTTATCTAAACCTCTATTTGAGCTTTGTGGGCTCTAAATGGGTCCACTGGGTCACTAAGTGGCTCATAGTCAAGTTGATGATCCATTAATGAGGGCTAGAAGATGACATAGGCCCTCCAATGTCTCCATAGGAAAATAAGAATCGATTAAATAAAATATATTCCTATAATTCAAAATGGTTTTATTGATTCTAAATATTAAATACTTGAAAACTTTATATTATTTTGCAGCATTTATACCTCATTTTTCCATGGGCTCCTCTATGTGGGATTTCATTGAAACCCATAAACACCGCCCAAAAAAATAGGATATCCCAATTAAAGGAAACACTCTTATAACTTGGAGTGGGTACACTCGAAGAGATCGACATGCCTCCTAGACCATAAGACTCAAAGCTAGAAATCAAGAAGACTCTATTGTTATATACTTCACCCCTCAAAAGAGGAGTGGGATCGACGAGATATTTCACTGGCCTGACCACTTCATCAACAAATGGTTGGGTCAATTGTTAAGAAACCATAATAGGTTAAGGAGTAGAAGAACCTACAAACACAGACCACAACCTTTGTACCACATAAATCTCACGGAAAAAATGAGGAAGATGATCTCCCTTTCATATCTCACAAGGGAAATTAGGCTTAAATATTTTACGCTTAGGTTTCTGATCAACATTAATGCCCCCAGCATGACTAGCAATGGTTAGTGGAGGGTGTCCAACATGACTTGCAGAGGTTAGAGACTCTTTCCTAAGAGAGAGAGCACTTGTGCCCTCATCTTGACTCACAGAAGAAGGTGAGTCATCAACAACATTACTCATAGATGTAGGTGACACTATCTAGTATGGTTGCCAGTGACTAGAAGTATTCCCCCAACATGGCTTGTAGTGGCTAAAATCTCATCTCCAACATGACCAACAGAGGTTGTTTATGATTAATGGAGAGAACTCTTCTTCTTCTTATTCCTCCTCTTTCTCTTCTTTTTATATTTCTTTTCAGTTGAGTAGCACTGCTCTCGTCTGGTGGGAGAGAAAGCTTCAAAAAGGTAGTACACATTTGGGTAATGTACATTCCTCCTGGTCTAATTTTATTTCTGCACTGAAAGATAAATTCTATCATTTGGGCTTTTGACAAAATGCTTTAATGGAATGGACATATTTGAGGCAAGGAAACGGCCAAAGTGTGCAAAGTTTCACAGAGGAATTTAGGAAATAAGATTTAAACATGGCCATTCCATTATATTCACCTGAGACTGTAACAAATTATATTGGCGTACTACATAGTTATATCTTGAGCGTTCTTTATTGTAGTTTGAGACTACTACTATTGATGCAGCCAATGTGAAGGCCATCCATATTAAAAGCAGGGGTAAACATGACATGGGGGATCATCCCAATAAATCATCATCCATGGCATTATGTCGGGGACTCCATATTTGTATGACAAGAAAAAAAAATTCTTCTGACATGAAAACAAATACAATCTCACGAAAGGTGAGGTGGAGTATATTGTAAGGGATCATCATGTGAATATCAATGCAAATATTGTTAGTGTAGTTCAAATGAAGAGGTTGATCAACTTCAACAAAGGTTTCATTCTCATGGTTGTGAGAGCAAAGGATGCAAAAGCATGTGAAACTTTCCAATATTGTGACCTTGCTCACAAGAAATAATTATATGATATTGTTTCTGACGATTGTGGGTTTTTTCAGGAACCAAGTGGGTTACCTTTAGGATCAAAGTGTACACTTTATCACTTATAGGATTTTCACTAAGACATTTTACAATGAGGAGATGCACAGTACAATGGATAATTTGTTCCAAATTGGAGAAAAAGTAAAGAAAACCTTTTCCAATAGTCTTGTTTAATTTTCATATCCAATCCAAGGTTGGCTCTAAATCCTGGATACAGTGGTTGGGATTCTAAAATCTTGAATATCCAAATCTGAAGAGTTTATGGTGTTTGTACACGGAGACCAAATTATAAGTCACAAAGAAATTTGGGATCAAGTTTGTGATATTTGGAAAGTGTTTCTATGAACTTGGATGTGATTGGATGTTTTTGAGATATCTTTTGGGATTCCATATCTCTAGCATTGAATTTTTTAAAGGAAAGTAAACAAAAAATTATTGTAATATGGTATTGAGATGGAATCTTTTCAAGGTGAGAAAATAATATAGATTAATTAAGGTGCAATACAGATGCATTTTTCTTATAAAAAGAAAAC
The DNA here is from genome assembly GCA_034641835.2 of Pinus albicaulis. Classification (NCBI taxonomy): domain Eukaryota; kingdom Viridiplantae; phylum Streptophyta; class Pinopsida; order Pinales; family Pinaceae; genus Pinus; species Pinus albicaulis. The sequence goes on from JAXQQM020079486.1 coordinate 71,868, forward strand.
AAATTTTTATTTTTTAAGCATAAGAAACAATGATATTATGAACATGATTAATCAAATCCAACAAGATGTTTCTATTTTTAGTTGTGAAATCAAAATCCAAGGACAATTTTTGATATAACTATTTCTTGTTGAGATGGAAACTTGTTTTTTGGAGAGTGAATAAAAAAAGTCAATCTAGGACCTCTTGGATTAGGTAGCCATCAAGGTGAGCCTTAGTTTCTCTTCTTTCTTATCTTCAATATGCTCAAATTGTGATTTTTGTGAACATGGAAGTAGTGAAAGTGTTAGTTTAAAGTCTCTCTTTAATCTAATTGAAACATTTTCCATCCTTACTTTAGTCATCACTTCATTAATTAGTTAACATTATGAAAGCATAAGTGAAGTTATAATAAAAAATTTAATGTTGTCTATGTTGAAATATTGTAACATCATATTATGTATAAATTGTGCATACACAACTTGCAAATTCAAAAATCACAACAATAATATTGCATGCACAAATTTAATCTATTGTTGTGTATTAATACAAATATTTAATATTAAAATGACATATCAACTAATATCCATACATAGAATTAATATGGTTTGATGCTCAATTTGTTTTACAAGCAGCCTTATTTATTAGTTTCCTTGAATTTGAATAAATACATCATCTGAAGTGATATGTTCACACTCTTTTACTTGTCTCAACCAAAATGTTTGACTCATGTAAGAGTGAACACTATGACTCAAAAAAACAAAATGCTACTATTTATATATATGGTTTGCCACATCTCCTCTCTCATAGTAAAATATCATGGAAATATAAAATATGATCGAAGACAAATGATTGTTTGATTAAACATCCTTCTTGGTTTCTAAATGCAATTCCACTTTTGTCCTTTTTGAAATTTATTTTGGGTGGTGTGAAAAATACCATGCTTCTTATAGATGTTCATGTTCCTATGATTCTTCTAAGAAAAATTAAAAGTCATTTATAAATGGCTTAAAAAATTATCAAAAATAATAAAACACAAATAAATTAAAATTGAACAAAATATTAAGCATGTCAATTTACCTTACATGTTTAATTACATTTATTCATTCAAGTAAATTATCTAAATCACTTCTAATATTTATCGTGATTTTTAATTATATTAGAATAAATCAAAAAACACATCATATTATTGATGATTTTATCATTAAAATTTTATGTAATTGAAATTTTGTATTAACAACTACATTCATAAAATAATATATAAATTCACTTAATATATAATAATTAAATATATCAATCTTTATTATTTTCATCCAAAAGTAAATATTCATCTTTAATTACTATCAACTCAACCAAAAATTACCTTCGGTATCCATTATTGATAGGCTTTAGCCCACTCGGAAGAACTAATGTTATCGATGATGAATGTTAATCCATTACCATTAGACCGACAGTATTGGCCGGAAAAATGAAGCACACGTTTGACGTTGTAAGACTTGTACCCACTTGTTCGTCGGAAGAGGAGGACGAATAGTCATCTGAGGAAGAACTAGTAGAAGAAACAATGGCATGTTGCTGTAAAGACAGACGACGTCCTGGGTATGATGGACAATCAGAAATACAATGAGACATAGATTTACAATATGCACAGGTGTCAGGGTCTTGCTTGACAGTGGTCTGTGAGGAAGAACGCTGTTTGTTCTTGGCATACTTAGCGGACTTTTTACCTAGACCTCTTTTGGACTCTAAGGCAGTAGGACACATATTAGAAGTATGTCCCTTTTGACCACGCAACCAGCATTCAACATCTTTCATTCTGGCCAACTTTGCATCTTTAGGCCGGATATCATGGGGCTGGTAATAATGGGTATTAGGCCTCCATCTAGATTGCCTTTTTGGGGCCTTAGGTCTTCTGTGTTCCTTAGGTCTGCGAAGCTCTCTTCTATTTGCAGAGCTTAGTCTGTAAGTTGACTTACTTCTCTTGTAAGCCTTCTTTGCTTGTCTCTTGTGCTTTCTTCTGTGCACAAGGGGATCATCCACTGTTATGCCATATTTACTGCAAAATGACTAAGTACCAGGAAGTATGTTGAGCTTATCAATCGACTTCTGCATCTTGGACCTGGTACACAAAGAAATCAAAACTTTTGTTACAATACCATAGAGATCCCCCCATACATAAGTCTCTAATGGTAAAGGAAAAGCATCTTCCATTCTTAAAATGTCTACTAGCTTTGAAGGCAATGCTGCTAGATAGACTTGCTTCCACAATATATTCTTGGGGTCTTTTACCCAGAATATCCTCTGCATCCAATCACGATGGAAGTCTTCATACTGATTAATGTTATTACACTTCAAGTTCATCAGTATCATTTCATGCTTGTCTGCGGCCACATATTCCAATCTGCAGAAATGCTCTTGAATCAATGTTGTCAGAGCACCGATCATATTGGTCTGTGTTGTGCCATCAGGGTTGAACATTATGTCACCCTGTTCATCCTTTAAAATTTCTTTCTCCATTTTATCAATCAACGCTGGAGAACACTCAAGTTCCCACCATCTAGCCAGTGTGCCAGTGAAACACTGCATGATTGTTTTGCAGGCTTCAATCTCATTATTTCCATCTGCACACATCAATTTATATTCAATGATCATCTGATCAAGGACTTGCCTGATCTGATGTGCAGACATGTTATCTATATTCCACTCCTTATGGCTTCCTTCATGGAACGTTTCTCTTGGAGGAATCTTCCCTACACCATATAGGTCAGGGGCTGCATGTCTGGTGAACTGCGGCTCTAACGGCTCATACATAGGAAAGACATGATCTTTAGATTCTGGGTCTTTCATGACATCAGCGATGGTGATTTTCTCAGACCTTTCTTCAATTGGCTGTGACTCAGGTTTTGACTCTGACACAGGGGTAAGAGACAACTGAGGAACTTCTCTGGGAATGAGATGTGGAAAACGAGAGACAGGAGGACTCGTGTCAGATCTGGGGATCTCATGAGGCACAACACCTTTTGCTTTACCAGCAATGAATGAAATTGGTATGGGTTTGCTGGTCTTCTTGACTCTAAGACTTTCAAACTTCTCGGACAGTTTATAAACAGACTGTCTAGTGGCAAAGGATTGATCTATAACGCAATTTTCAACTTCATCAAATTTAATGAAAGAATTTTCACTAATACTCCTAACAGCTTGAAGGTCACACTGTACAGAATTTAAGACTCTATGTACATCATTCACAGAAACCTGAACTGAATCAATCTGGTCTTTGACCAGTGCAGTCTTTGCAACATTCTCCTCCAACCCTGTGAGTGCAGTATTGGTCCAATTTATCTTCTCACTCACCTTCTGAATCCTTCCTTCAGAACCCATCAAAGAATGTTCATGCTGAACCAAAGGGCTAGCATGTGCAGTGTTAGATCCTTCTCCTAACACAATACTTCTGAAAGGAGGATATGTAGTGGAGGTCTCTAGTTTACTGCCATCAGTTGCAGTCCATGAATGTGAGGAAGATGTAGTAGTATCAGCCATTAATACTACATCATTCTCCATCCTTTTCTTCCAGACATAGAAAGAAATCCAGACATCTTTTCTTTCCATATACTCTTTCCATTCTGCTGCCAGCTTTATCTTCTCTTCCTTTGGATAGGCAGCTGCAAAGGCATCAGCCTGAGGATGTGTAAGCAAATCCCAATTGATCATTTGTTTCATCCATTGTGCTGGGATTCCTTGTTTAGGACATCCGTCCATAAGAGTATAGAACTTATGAATTTATGGAACAGAGGGCCTTTTTAAATCTGGAGGCAGATCTCTGTATCTGCATTCTGGTATCAACTTATTGGCTTTCTCAATATAACCCAACCCATACCTAGGACTCTTTGGAGGTCTTTGGTTTACCAACAACTCAGTTAATCTGGGGTCTTCTTCTTCAAGAGAGGGAAGACGATGCATCATTAAAACATGCGGGTGCTCATCTTCATGAGGAAAGGGAATGTCTGAGCACTTCGGGTTTGGACAAGGATTAACAGAGGTGCTTGGAGGAGCTTGTCCGGTCCTGGGATTATGGTTACTGTGAAGAACATCATAGGCAAGACTTTGCAGATTTACAGACTGCTTGCATTGTGGACACTCTACTTTAACTGGCTGAAAGTTAACAATCTGTGCAAACTCAAAAACGGCTACATGACTACAGTTAGAAACAACAGAACTACAACCCGTATCTGTACAATCGGGTGAAATGTACCGAGGAGAATTTTTACTAAGTCATTTTGCAGTAAATATGGCATAACATTGGATGATCCCCTTGTGCACAGAAGAAAGCACAAGAGACAAGCAAAGAAGGCTTACAAGAGAAGTAAGTCAACTTACAGACTAAGCTCTGCAAAGAGAAGAGAGCTTCGCAGACCCAAGGAACACAGAAGACCTAAGGCCCCAAAAAGGCAATCCAGATGGAGGCCTAATACCCATTATTACCAACCCCATGATATCCGGCCTAAAGATGCAAAGTTGGCCAGAATGAAAGATGTTGAATGCTGGTTGTGTGGTCAAAAGGGACATACTTCTAATATGTGTCCTACTGCCTTAGAGTCCAAAAGAGGTCTAGGTAAAAAGTCCGCTAAGTATGCCAAGAACAAACAACCTTCTTCCTCACAGACCACTGTCAAGCAAGACCCTGACACCTGTGCATATTGTAAATCTACATCTCATCGTATTTCTGATTGTCCATCATACCTAGGACGTCGTCTGTCTTTACATCAAAATGCCATTGTTTCTTCTACTAGTTCTTCCTCAGATGACTATTCGTCCTCCTCTTCCGACGAACAAGTCAATATGTATTGCCAATGCTCAGACCCAGATGCTTGTAAATGTGATTCTTCTTCTGAGTCTGATTCTGATTGTTATTCCTCAGCCGTGGAAGATCCACCTCATGTCCTCATGGCCCAGACTGATGATGATTTGAAGGTCTTTGCTCAAATCAGAGCCATGGATGAAGGAGATTTAAAAAATGCTCTCCTGTCTGCCTACATGAAGAATCTTCCTGGTTCTTCCTCCAGTTCTTCTTCTTCGTCTAAGAAGCCCAATTTTGTTGAAGCTTCTTATGACCGGAATACCAAAACGTATCTCCAACAACATAGCAAAGCTTGTGGACTCACTTTGGGGGAGGTGAGTAAGGAGATACATGAGTTGAAAAATGAAGTGCGCAGTACTAAAAATGAACTTTCTGTTCTGAAAACACAGAAAAATCAGTCTGCATCTCCATCAAATGTTATGTCCAAACAGTAGATAAATTATACACTGCACACTCAGCCACAGACTGAAGTCCAAACTGCATCAGGAAAGTTTGTCTCCTCAGGCTTCAGTGAGATCGGGGACATGCAAGTCCTTGCAGTTCAGTATCAGCAGCACCACATTCTGGTAAAACTCTGTGTTGCTGGTAAATTTTATGAGGTTATTGCTTTAATTGATTCTGGTTCTAATCTTAACCTCATTTCTAAGCATGTAATCCCTTCAAGGTATTGGACTACAGCAGAAAAAGAAGTCCAGGGATTAGGAATGAAGCAATTGAAGTTTGAAGTTTCAAAAGCCACTGTCTGCTTTGACTCTAAGTGTGTTAAGATTTCCCTTGCAGTCTCAGACATTCCTGTTGATTTTATTTTGGGTAATGTGTTTTTAGCAGCAGTTGAACCACATGGGTCATTTAGATTTCCTGATGGATCTGCAGGAATCTTTATTACTGTTTCTGGCAAAAGATTTGAATTGCCATATGTTTCCAGAAATAGAATCTCACCCATGGTGCAGGTAATAAAAGAAAAGGAAAAGAAACTTCAGGCAGTAGAGAAAAGCCTGGTTGAGCTCAAAGATCACAAGGAAACTATCAGAATTGAAGAACAATTGAGCTCTCCAGATGTTCAAAAGAAGATTGCTGAAATCCAAAAAGAATTTGAAGAAACATGTTGCTCTGAACAGCGGAATGCCTTCTGGCACAGAAAGCAGCATAGCATTGAGTAACCCTACAAGGAGGGATATACTGGCAAGCAGCAACCAGGTCGGCTTGTCCTATTTACGTACGATAGACAACATTGTCGAGAAAGAAATGAAACCGGCTTCTAAGAAGCTTCAATCGAGAGAATCCGTGTACATGGGCGCTGTAGTTCTCGTAAATAAAAGAAGTGAACAAGTCAGAGGAGTTCCAAGATTAGTGATAAATTATAAGCCTCTGAACAATGTGTTAGCAGATGACACTTATCCGATCCCCCATAAAGGTGATCTGATAAGAAGAATTTCAGGAGCTAAGGTGTTTTCCAAGTTTGATTTGAAGTCTGGCTTCTGGCAGGTTGCCATTACAGAAGGTGACAGATGGAAGACTGCATTCAGTGTCCCTCATAGAGTATGAATGGAGACGTGATGCATTTTGGTACAAGAAGCATGCCCATCAAAATTCAAAAAGTGACAAACTCAGCCACCAAGCCTTATGGAATTGGTTTGCCACCTTGTTGTTGAAATCTGCTAATATTTTCAAAATGCGAGTGACCACTTCGGACTTTGAAGATCTTTATGAATTTGGTCAAAGATGGTTTGGGTCCTAAGTAAAAAGAAAAATGGAATTGTGCAAGACAAAGATTAAATTCTTAGGACATGAAATAGAAAATGGCAGTTATCTGTGACATCATGCTGTGGAGTTTGAGATAAATTCCCGGATGTTATTCTTGACAAAACCCGATTTAACGAGAGGTTTTAGGATTACTCAATTAGGTTTAAGTTGCCTGCATTGTGATATCTGGTGAACCGATAGAAAGAACCCTAGCGGGTAAAGCAAGCACACCTGACGGTCGAGGAGAAATCAAGTCTAAGATTAAGAATCTGCCTATATTATATGTTGCTGATGATAATTTTTATAAGATTGTTGAAACAGATGCCAGTAACATTGGTTGGGGAGGTGTGCTGAAGCAAAAGCCTACAGAAGAAGATCCGAAAGAAAAAGAACAGGTTGTTCTGTTTGTCTCTGGAGTTTGGAGCAAAGCTGAGAAAAATTATGCTCCCATAGAAAAAGAGGTAAAAGCAGCCTGGTATTGTATGAAAAAGTTTTCTGTACATTTGGCTAATAAGAATTTCCTGCTTAGAACAGATGCTAAAGCACTAGAGAAAGTGCTAACAAAGGAGATCAAGAACCCAGAAGATGCAAAATTTGCACGATGGCAAGCCCTTTTTGCATATTTCAGTTTTAAAGTTGAGCATATTAGGGGTTCTGACAATTGTATTCCAGATTTCCTAAGCAGGGAATACATCCAGCAGCAAGAACATAAGGATGACCCTGAAGAAAAAGTGCAGCTTCATTGCATGGTCATTCTAACTGAATGGAACCAGGCCTATAAAAGGGAAGAGCTAAGATACATTGCAGATGATGAGCCATGGCCTGTGGAGGCCAACTTGGATCCTCCGAAACACCCAAGTGTTGGATGGGAACTTACAGAGTCATACAGATTTGCAGCACTTGGTTCCAGGAAGGAAAGTGTACCCGAAGGGAAATCGGTGGATACATGAAAAGATGTATTCACACAGCATGGCAGCTTCATATGAAGCTGAGAGGTCACTTTCAGAAGATTTTTGGGATCTGTATGTCATTAGTACTGGAGGCAGTGACAGATCCAAGGAGTATTACAAATCCTTTGTAATAAACAGAGTCAGAAAAGTCGGCCCATACACTCATGGCAAGTTTTTTTCATGGCCGCATGATGATCCAAAGCTTTTATTTCCTGACACTGTTTACAATTTTGCAGGTTATGAGAGATTATGGTGGGATTTACTTAGCAGGATGGTCTGAAAGCCTACACGGAAAGTGAAATTTGCCCCGACATGGATAAATGAGAAGGAGTCACAGATTCCATGGCTAACAAATTGGTGGTGGCATTATGGAGTTAGTCCTTACAGTATGGATCCTAATTTTTATGAATCATATCATAGACTATTTTGTGATGACTGTCTTGCAGGACCAGCTGGTGAGTGTTTTCACTATCCCTGCAACACAGCCGGAGAACTTGGCAGTCTAGAACATAAACTGCTAGGGAACCCCATACTAAAGATGCACATGCAAATGCACTATCAGTGGCTAGTCATGACGAAGATCAAACACCAGATAGTACTCAACAAGCCAATGATCGTCTGACAGATATACACAAAGGCTTGGGATGACGAGTTCTATCATCTCAGATATCTGGGCATAAAGATTCTTGATGAGCCTGCAGCAGAATCCAGTACAAGTGGTCCTCGGGAGCCCCATTCATGAAAGGCTTTCCCTGTGTAAATAATGATCCCTAGTCATAGGTGTATAGTGACGAAGCTTTTCTCTTGGACTTTTCCTTCGTCCGAAAAGTATCCAATGTGTAATCAATAAAGTTTGATTTTTCGTGGGCCTTTGTAAGGTATCCACAGTGTATATTCCACCCACTTACACTAAATTTTGTCGGCATGACAGATCTCCGTGCGGATGTCACCTTTCGGTGTTACCCGAAGACGATGATCTTCTGCCAAGTGTCAATAATCTAGCAGTGCATAGTAATGTTTGTCCCCCTATCATTCCTATATAAGGAGAGGTTAGGCTCATTTGTGCTCACCGGTTGTTTGAGTCTTGTGTGTTGTGTTTGAGTCCGAGTAGTTTCTCCCTGCTCTGCGTCTGCGCTATCCAAGAGATCTGCTTGCATCACGGAGTTCATTACTCACAGTCCTTAGGTGAAGTGAGAAGCCTGCGCGTCTGTTCATGTGACAGGCGAGAACCTAAAGTGGCCACTTCATTAGTGAGTCTGTATATTTTTATGTCTATGTGTTATAAGTCATAAAGCTCTGAGACAGAGTCTGTTACTCGGCCAGGAAGCCTCTGGTATCGATCCTTCATTCGTGAAGATCATAAGTCCAGTAAAAGCCGAAACAGTCCATCTCTGATACAGAGACATTGTAATCTGATTGTGAAGCATTCTGATAAATAAAGAGAGAATACTTTTCATTTGAGTTTCCGCATTATTACTCTGTGTACTTTAAATTTGCTGTTAAGATACTTGCATTGCTCGAAAGTTCGCCAGATTCGCTGGAGTTCGCGAAGAACTACGGATCGCTAAGGCCGTTTGAAGGTAAGGAAGCCGTGTGGTAGGCCGAAAGAGCGTGAGGGTTCAGTAGGTTCGTCTGGGTTTACACTTGGGTTCACATAGAGAAGTGTTCAGAGACACTTAACAAGGCCAAGTCGGTTGGTTGACGACCGCAAGCAAGCTTTTTGAGAAGCCTCTACTAGAAATTGGTATTAGAGCCAATAAGTCGACGCTGTCGCCTGGTTCAGGATCTTGAGTAATACTGAAAGTCTTTCTTTCGCTCTTATCTTTCGAAGAATGAATTCTTCAATGTCTAAGTCTGTATCTTTCAGGGAGCTCGAAGAGCAAGAACAAGCAGAGCAAAACCCTCTCAGAGATTTATTTGCGTCAAGTAGTAGTCGTGTGATCAATGAGTCTGATCACCTGTATGAAGAGGTCGAGCCTCAAGCACGTTGGGTTCTTCCCAACATTAAACCCTCTCAAGTATATAATTATCTAGGAGTTTGGCACTTAAAAGCTGCCACAAGAATAACTATTAAGGAGTCTGTATCAAGTATCCAGGAAAATAGTGATCAAGCCCAGCTGATCCCTATTTTAAATCCCAAAGAACTTCAAGCCGAAGCCAGGAAGTTGGGTACTCAGTTTTTACATTTGGGTTGTTTAAGAGTTGGTATAAATGCATTGGTGCATCAGGGAGTCGATGCATATGTGTTGGCCACAGTCCGTGACTTAACACATAACAAATACACTGATTCATTAATTGGAGGGATAGTAGCCCCACTATCCAATGGGCCAGTCTGGTTTGACTGTTACCCAAATTTCTCAGTGTCTGTTTTTGATGAAACATTGGCTGATATTCTACAGCTTCAAATCCGAACCATGGGATTTGATATGAATAAGAAAAGAAGGAATATCGCTATACAGTTTCGTGGCTGTTTTCGCCACACATCCACAATGTTTCTCGCAGTTCTCCATGCACCCAGCAGAGAGTCTAAAACCAGTGTGGTTGTCCTCACAGATCCTAAAAATCAAAAGATAGAACATCAAGCTATCAAGTGGGAGGATGTAACGATTTCGACCTTTGGGCCATTTCCAAATCCCGGACATAAATACCATACGATTACCTCGCGACATTATCGAAGACCCGGTCATGCACGCTGCTGTCTTTTCCTAGAAGATCTACCATAGATCGCAGAAGACTAGAAGCCGAGTGTAAAAAGTCTCCTCGATACATTTCGACCGATTGTACAGATACGGGTTGTAGTTCTGTTGTTTCTAACTGTAGTCATGTAGCCCTTTTTGAGTTTGCACAGATTGTTAACTTTCAGCCAGTTAAAGTAGAGTGTCCACAATGCAAGCAGTCTGTAAATCTGCAAAGTCTTGCCTATGCTGTTCTTCACAGTAACCATAATCCCAGGACCGGACAAGCTCCTCCAAGAACCTCTGTTAATCCTTGTCCAAACCCGAAGTGCTCAGACATTCCCTTTCCTCATGAAGATGAGCACCCACATGTTTTAATGATGCATCTTATTCCCTCTCTTGAAGAAGAAGACCCCAGATTGACTGAGTTGTTGGTAAACCAAAGACCTCCAAAGAGTCCTAGGTATGGGTTGGGTTATATTGAGCAAGCCAATAAGTTGATACCAGAATGCAGATACAGAGATCTGCCTCCAGATGTAAAAAGGCCCTCTGTTCCATAAATTCATAAGTTCTATACTCTTATGGACGGATGTCCTAAACAAGGAATCCCAGCACAATGGATGAAACAAATGATCAATTGGGATTTGTTTACACATCCTCAGGCTGATGCCTTTGCAGCTGCCTATCCAAAGGAAGAGAAGATAAAGCTGGCAGCAGAATGGAAAGAGTATATGGAAAGAAAAGATGTATGGATTTCTTTCTATGTCTGGAAGAAAAGGATGGAGAATGATGTAGTATTAATGGCTGATACTACTACATCTTCCTCACATTCATGGACTGCAACTGATGGCAGTAAACTAGAGACCTCCACTACATATCCTCCTTTCAGAAGTATTGTGTTAGGAGAAGGATCTAACACTGCACATGCTAGCCCTTTGGTTCAGCATGAACATTCTTTGATGGGTTCTGAAGGAAGGATTCAGAAGGTGAGTGAGAAGATAAATTGGACCAATACTGCACTCACAGGGTTGGAGGAGAATGTTGCAAAGACTGCACTGGTCAAAGACCAGATTGATTCAGTTCAGGTTTCTGTGAATGATGTACATAGAGTCTTAAATTCTGTACAGTGTGACCTTCAAGCTGTTAGGAGTATTAGTGAAAATTCTTTCATTAAATTTGATGAAGTTGAAAATTGTGTTATAGATCAATCCCTTGCCACTAGACAGTCTGTTTATAAATTGTCCGAGAAGTTTGAAAGTCTTAGTGTCAAGAAGACCAGCAAACCCATACCAATGTCATTCATTGCTGGTAAAGCAAAAGGTGTTGTGCCTCATGAGATCCCCATATCTGACACGAGTCCTCCTGTCTCTTGTTTTCCACATCTCATTCCCAGAGAAGTTCCTCAGTTGTCTCTTACCCCTGTGTCAGAGTCAAAACCTGAGTCACAGCCAATTGAAGAAAGGTCTGAGAAAATCACCATCGCCAATTTCTAGCAGAGGCTTCTCAAAAAGCTTGCTTGCGGTCGTCAACCAACCGACTTGGCCTTGTTAAGTGTCTCTGAACACTGCTCTATGTGAACCCAAGTGTAAACCCAGACGAACCTACTGAACCCTCACGCTCTTGTGGCCTACCACACGGCTTCCTTGCCTTCAAACGGCCTTAGCGATCCGTAGTTCTTCGCGAAATCCAGCGAATCTGGCGAACTTTCGAGCAATGCAAGTATCTTAACAGCAAATTTAAAGTACACAGAGTAATAATGCGGAAACTCAAATGAAAAGTCTTCTCTCTTTATTTATCAGAATGCTTCACAATCAGATTACAATGTCTCTGTATCAGAGATGGAATGTTTCGGCTTTTACTGGACTTATGATCTTCACGAATGAAGGATCAATACCAGAGGCTTCCTGGCCGAGTAACATACTCTGTCTCAAAGCTTTATGACTTATAACACATAGACATAAAAATATACAGACTCACTAATGAAGTGGCCACTTTAGGTTCTCGCCTGTCACATGAACAGACATGCAGGCTTCTCACTTCACCTAAGGACTGTGAGTAATGAACTCCGTGATGCGAGCAGATCGCTTGGATAGCGCAGACGCAGAGCAGGGAGAAACTACTCGGACTCAAACACAACACACAAGACTCAAACAGCCGGTGAGCACAAATGAGCCTAACCTCTCCTTATATAGGAATGAGAGGGGGACAAACATTACTGTGCACCGCTAGATTATTGGCACTTGGCAGAAGATCATCGTCTTCGGGTAACACCGAAAGGTGACATCCGCATGGAGATCTGTCATGCCGACAAACTTTAGTGTAAGTGGGTGGAATATACACTGTGGATACCTTACAAATGCCCACGAGGAATCAAACTTTATTGATTACACATTGGATACTTTTCGGACGAAGGAAAAGTCCAAGAGAAAAGCTTCGTCACTATACACCCGTGACTAGGGATCATTATTTACACAGGGAAAGCCTTTCATGAATGGGGCTCCCGAGGACCACTTGTACTGGATTCTGCTGCAGGCTCATCAAGAATATTTATGCCCGGATATCTGAGATGATAGAACTCGTCATCCCAAGCCTTTGTGTATATCCATCGGACGATCATTGGCTTGTTGAGTACTATCTGGTGTTTGATCTTCGTCATGACTAGCCACTGATAGTGCTTTTGCATGTGCATCTTTAGTATGGGATTCCCTAGCAGTTTATGTTCTAGACTGCCAATTTCTCTGGCTGTGTTGCAGGGATAGTGAAAACACTCACCAGCTGGTCCTGCAAGACAGTCATCACAAAATATTCTATGATATGATTCATAAAAATTAGGATCCATACTGTAAGGACTAACTCCATAATGCCACCACCAATTTGTTAGCCATGGAATCTGTGACTCCTTCTCATTTATCCATGTCGGGGCAAATTTCAGCTTCGTGTAGTGGGTTTCTTCAGGACCATCCTTATTGAGTAAATCCCACCACAATCTTTCATAACCTGCAAAATTGTAAACAGTGTCAGGAAATAAAAGCTTTGGATCATCATGCGGCCATGAAGTAAACTTGTCATGAATGTATGGGCCGATTTTTCTGACTCTGTTTATTACAAATGATTTGTAATATTCTTTGGATCTGTCACTGCCTCCAGTACTTATGACATACAGATCCCAAAAATCTTCTGAAAGTGACCGCTCGGCTTCATGTGAAGCTGCCATGCTGTGTGAATACATCATCTCATGTATCCACCTGTTGCCCTTTGGGTACACTTTCCTTCCAGGGACCAAGTGCTGTAAATCTGTATGATTCTGCAAATTACCATCGAGCACTTGAGTGTTTCGGAGGATCCAAGTTGGCCTCCACTTCTCTGTATACACAGGCCAAGGCTCATCATCTGCAACATATCTGATCTCTTCCCTTTTATAGGCCTGGTTCCATTCTGTCAAGATGACCATGCAATGGAGTTGCACTTTCTCTTCAGGGTCATCTTCTTGTTCTTGATGCTGGATGTATTCCCTGCTTAAAAAAATTTGGAATACAATTGTCAGGAATTCTAATATGTTCAACTTGAACCGGAATATGCAAAGAGAGCTGCCATCGCGTAAACTTTGCATCTTCAGTGGTTCTTGATTTCTTTCTGTCAACACATTTTCCGTTTTCGTATCCGTTTCCGAGTGTGAAATACTTATTAGCCAAATGTACAGAAAACTTACTCATGCAGTACCAGGCTGCCTTTACCTCTTTTTCTATAGGAGCATAATTTTTCTCGGCTTTCCTCCATACTCCAGAGACAAACAGAACAACCTGTTTTTTTTCTTTTGGATCGTCTTCTGTCGGCTTTTGCTTCAGCACACCTCCCCAACCAATGTTACTCGCATCTGTTTCAACAATCTTATAAAAATTATCATCAGCAACATATAATATGGGCAGATTTTTTACCTTTGACTTAATTTCTCTGACTGCTTGGGTGTGCTTGTCAGTCCAAGGCTTAGGGTTCTTTCTCAGTCTCTGGTTCAATAGAGATCTGTCAATGGCACAGTTTGGATAGAAATTGCTCACATAATTGAGGCACCCTAAAAACCTCTGCAACTGGGTTTTGTCAAGAATAACATCTGGGAATTTATCTGCAAACTCCAGTGCATGATGCTGCAGAGCAATCTGGCCATTTTCTATTTCATGTCCTAAGAATTTAATCTTTGTCTTGCACAATTCCATTTTCTTTTTACTTAGGACCAAACCATTCCTTTTGACCAACTTCATAAAGATCTTCAGGTGTCTGAAGTGGTCACTCAGATTCTTTGAAAATATTATCAGATCATCAATGTATGCAAGCAACCAATCTGCATAAGGTTTGAAAATAGAGTCCATTACCTTTTGGAATTTTGATGGGGCATGCTTCAGACCAAAAGGCATCACGTTCCATTCATAATGTCCATGAGGGACACTGAATGCAGTCTTCCATCTGTCACCTTCTGCAATGGCAACCTGCCAGAAGCTAGACTTCAAATCAAACTTGGAAAACACCTTAGCTCCTGAGATTCTTCTTATCAGATCACTTTTGTGAGGGATCGGATAAGTATCATTTGCTAATACATTGTTCAGAGGCTTATAATTTATCACTAATCTTGGAACTCCTCTGACTTTCTCACTTTTTTTGTTTACGTAGAATCCATAGCAGTTCCATGGGCTACTGGATTCTCTGATTAGCTTCTTCTATAGAAGCTGTTCTATTTCTTTCTGACAATGTTGTCTATCATGGACAGACATAGGGATGCTTCTCGACCTACAAGGCTTGCCAGTGTATCCCTCCTTGTAGGGCAGCTCAATGCTGTGCTGCTTTCTATGCCAGAAGGCATTCGGCTCTTCAGAGCAGCACGTTTCTTCAAACTCCTTTTGAATTTCAGCAATCTTCTTTTGAACCTCTGGAGAGCTCAACTGTTCTTCGATTCTGATGGACTCTTTGTGGTCTTTGAGCTCAACCAGGCTTTTCTCAACAGCTTGAAGTTTTTTCTCCTTTGTTTGCATTATCTGCACCATGGGTGAGATTCTATTTCTGGAAACATATGGCAATTCAAATCTTTGACCAGAAACAGTAATAAAGATTCCTGCAGATCCATCAGGAAATCTAAACGACCCATGTGGTTCAACTGCTGCTAAAAACACATTACCCAAAATACAATCAACAGGAATGTCTGAGACTGCAAGGGAAAGCTTAACACACTTAGAGTCAAAGAAGACAGTGGCTTTTGAAACTTCAAACTTCAATTGCTTCATTCCTAATCCCTGGACTTCTTTTTCTGCTGTAGTCCAATACCTTGAAGGGATTACATGCTTAGAAATGAGGTTAAGATCAGAACCAGAATCAATTAAAGCAATAACCTCATAAACTTTACCAGCAACACAGAGTTTTACCAGAATGTGGTGCTGCTGATACTGAACTGCGAGGACTTGCATGTCCCCGATCTCGCTGAAGCCTGAGGAGAGCAGATAAATTGGACCAATACTGCACTCACAGGGTTGGAGAAAAATGTTGCAAAGACTGCACTGGTCAAAGATCAGATTGATTCAGTTCAGGTTTCTGTGAATGATGTACATAGAGTCTTAAATTCTGTACAGTGTGACCTTCAAGCTGTTAGGAGTATTAGTGAAAATTCTTTCATTAAATTTGACGAAGTTAAAAATTGTGTTATAGATCAATCCCTTGCCACTAGACAGTCTGTTTATAAACTGTCCGAGAAGTTTGAAAGTCTTAGTTTCAAGAAGACCAGCAAACCCATACCAATGTCATTCATTGCTGGTAAATAAAAAGGTGTTGTGCCTCATGAGATCCCCAGATATGACACGAGTCCTCCTGTCTCTCGTTTTCCACATCTCATTCCCAGAGAAGTTCCTCAGTTGTCTCTTACCCCTGTGTCAGAGTCAAAACCTGAGTCACAGCCAATTGAAGAAAGGTCTGAGAAAATCACCATCGCTGATGTCATGAAAGACCCATAATCTAAAGATCATGTCTTTCCTATCTATGAGCCGTTAGAGCCGCAGTTCACCAGACATGCATCCCCTGACCTATATGGTGTAGGGAAGATTCCTCCAAGAGAAACGTTCCATGAAGGAAGCCATAAAGAGTGGAATATAGATAACATGTCTGCACATCAGATCAGGCAAGTCCTTGATCAGATGATCATTGAATATAAATTGATGTGTGCAGATGGAAAGAATGAGATTGAAGCCTGCAAAACAATCATGCAGTGTTTCACTGGCACACTGGCTAGATGGTGGGAACTTGAGTCTTCTCCAGCGTTGATTGATAAAATGGAGAAAGAAATTTTAAAGGATGAACAGGGTGACATAATGTTCAACCCTGATGGCACAGCACAGACCAATATGATCGGTGCTCTCACAGCATTGATTCAAGAGCATTTCTGCGGATTGGAATATGTGGCTGCAGACAAGCATGAAATGATACTGATGAACTTGAAGTGTAATAACATTAATCAGTATGAAGACTTCCATCGTGATTGGATGCAGAGGATATTCTGGGTAAAAGACCCCAAGAATATATTGTGGAAGCAAGTCTATCTAGCAGCATTGCCTTCAAAGCTAGTAGACATTTTAAGAATGGAAGATGCTTTTCCTTTACCATTAGAGACTTATGTATGGGGAGATCTCTATGGTATTGTAACAAAAGTTTTGATTTCTTTGTGTATCAGGTCCAAGATGCAGAAGTCGATTGATAAGCTCAACAGACTTCCTGGTACTAAGTCATTTTGCAGTAAATATGGCATAACAGTGGATGATCCCCTTGTGCACAGAAGAAAGCACAAGAGACAAGCAAAGAAGGCTTACAAGAGAAGTAAGTCAACTTACAGACTAAGCTCTGCAAAGAGAAGAGAGCTTCGCAGACCTAAGGAACACAGAAGACCTAAGGCCCCAAAAAGGCAATCCAGATGGAGGCCTAATACCCATTATTACCAGCCGCATGATATCCGGCCTAAAGATGCAAAGTTGGCCAGAATGAAAGATGTTGAATGCTGGTTGTGTGGTCAAAAGGGACATACTTCTAATATGTGTCCTACTGCCTTAGAGGCCAAAAGAGGTCTAGGTAAAAAGTCCGCTAAGTATGCCAAGAACAAACAACCTTCTTCCTCACAGACCACTGTCAAGAAAGACCCTGACGCCTGTGCATATTGTAAATCTACATCTCATCGTATTTCTGATTGTCCATCATACCCAGGACGTCGTCTGTCTTTATAGCAACATGCCATTGTTTCTTCTACTAGTTCTTCCTCAGATGACTATTCGTCCTCCTCTTGCGACGAACAAGTCAATATGTATTGCCAATGCTCAGACCCAGATGCTTGTAAATGTGATTCTTCTTCTGAGTCTGATTCTGATTGTTATTCCTCAGCCGTGGAAGATCCACCTCATGTCCTCATGGCCCAGAATAATGATGATTTGAAGTTCTTTGCTCAAATCAGAGCCATGGATGAAGGAGATTTAAAAAATGCTCTCCTGTCTGCCTACATGAAGAATCTTCCTGGTTCTTCCTCCAGTTCTTCTTCTTCGTCTAAGAAGCCCAATTTTGTTGAAGCTTCTTATGACCAGAATACCAAAACGTATCTCCAACAACATAGCAAATCTCGTGGACTCACTTTGGGGGAGGTGATTAAGGAGATACATGAGTTGAAAAATGAAGTGCGCAGTATTAAAAATGAACTTTTTGTTCTGAAAACATAGAACAATCAGTCTGCATCTCCATAAAATGTTATGTCCAAACAGAAGACAAATTATACACTGCACACTCAGCCACAGACTGAAGTCCAAACTGCATCAGGCAAGTTTGTCTCCTCAGGCTTCAGTGAGATCGGGGACATGCAAGTCCTCGCAGTTCAGTATCAGCAGCACCACATTCTGGTAAAACTCTGTGTTGCTGGTAAAGTTTATGAGGTTATTGCTTTAATTGATTCTGGTTCTGATCTTAACCTCATTTCTAAGCATGTAATCCCTTCAAGGTATTGGACTACAGCAGAAAAAGAAGTCCAGGGATTAGGAATGAAGCAATTGAAGTTTGAAGTTTCAAAAGCCACTGTCTGCTTTGACTCTAAGTGTGTTAAGCTTTCCCTTGCAGTCTCAGACATTCCTGTTGATTGTATTTTGGGTAATGTGTTTTTAGCAGCAGTTGAACCACATGGGTCGTTTAGATTTCCTGATGGATCTGCAGGAATCTTTATTACTGTTTCTGGTCAAAGATTTGAATTGCCATATGTTTCCAGAAATAGAATCTCACCCATGGTGCAGATAATGCAAACAAAGGAGAAAAAACTTCAAGCTGTTGAGAAAAGCCTGGTTGAGCTCAAAGACCACAAAGAGTCCATCAGAATCGAAGAACATTTGAGCTCTCCAGAGGTTCAAAAGAAGATTTCTGAAATTCAAAAGGAGTTTGAAGAAACGTGCTGCTCTGAAGAGCCGAATGCCTTCTGGCATAGAAAGCAGCACAGCATTGAGCTGCCCTACAAGGAGGGATACACTGGCAAGCCTTGTAGGTCGAGAAGCATCGCTATGTCTGTCCATGATAGAGAACATTGTCAGAAAGAAATAGAATAGCTTCTACAGAAGAAGCTAATCAGAGAATCCAGTAGCCCATGGAACTGCTATGGATTCTATGTAAACAAAAGAAGTGAGCAAGTCAGAGGAGTTCCAAGATTAGTGATAAATTATAAACCTCTGAACAATGTATTAGCAGATGATACTTATCCGATCCCTCACAAAAGTGATCCCGCTGCGTAACTGTGAGCTAAGGTGTTTTCCAAGTTTGATTTGGAAGTCCGGCTTCGCAAAGCAAGTTACTGCAGTAAGGTGATGAGAAGACTGCATTCAGTGTCCCTCATGGACATTATGAATGGAACGTGATGCCTTTTGGTCTGAAGCATGCCCCATCAAAATTCCAAAAGGTAATGGACTCTATTTTCAAACCTTATGCAGATTGGTTGCTTGCATACATTGATGATCTGCTAATATTTTCAAAGAATCTGAGTGACCACTTCAGACACCCGAAGATCTTTATGAAGTTGGTCAAAAGGAATGGTTTGGTCCTAAGTAAAAAGAAAATGGAATTGTGCAAGAGAAAGATTAAATTCTTAGGACATGAAATAGAAAATGGCCAGATTGCTCTGCAGCATCATGCACTGGAGTTTGCAGATAAATTCCCAGATGTTATTCTTGACAAAACCCAGTTGCAGAGGTTTTTAGGGTGCCTCAATTATGTGAGCAATTTCTATCCAAACTATGCCATTGACATATCTCTGTTGAACCAGAGACTGAGAAAGAACCCTAAGCCTTGGACTGACAAGCACACCCAAGCAGTCAGAGAAATTAAGTCTAAGGTAAAAAATCTGCCCATATTATATGTTGCTGATGATAATTTTTATAAGATTGTTGAAACAGATGCCAGTAACATTGGTTGGGGAGGTGTGCTGAAGCAAAAGCCGACAGAAGACGATCCAAAAGAAAAAGAACAGGTTGTTCTGTTTGTCTCTGGAGTATGGAGCAAAGCCGAGAAAAATTATGCTCCTATAGAAAAAGAGGTAAAGGCAGCCTGGTACTGCATGAGTAAGTTTTCTGTACATTTGGCTAATAAGTATTTCCTGCTCAGAACAGATGCGAAGGCACTGGAAAAAGTGTTGACGAAAGAAATCAAGAACCCCGAAGATGTAAAGTTTGCACGATGGCAAGCTCTCTTTGCATATTTCAGTTTCAAAGTTGAACATATTAGAGGTTCTCACAATTGTATTCCAGATTTTTTAAGCAGGGAATACATCCAGCATCAAGAACAAGAAGATGACCCTGAAGAGAAAGTGCAACTCCATTACATGGTCATCTTGACAGAATGGAACTAGGCCTATAAAAGGGAAGAGCTCAGATATGTTGCAGATGATGAGCCTTGGCTTGTGTATACAGAGAAGTAGAGGCCAACTTGGATCCTCCGAAACACTCAAGTGCTCGATGGTAATTTGCAGAATCATACAGATTTACAGCACTTGGTCCCTGGAAGGAAAGTGTACCCAAAGGGCAACAGGTGGATACATGAGATGATGTATTCACACAGCATGGCAGCTTCACATGAAGCCGAGCGGTCACTTTCAGAAGATTTTTGGGATCTTTATGTCATAAGTACTGGAGGCAGTGACAGATCCAAAGAATATTACAAATCATTTGTAATAAACAGAGTCAGAAAAATCGGCCCATACATTCATGGCAAGTTTACTTCATGGCCGCATGATGATCCAAAGCTTTTATTTCCTGACACTGTTTACAATTTTGCAGGTTATGAAAGATTGTGGTGGGATTTACTCAATAAGGATGGTCCTGAAGAAACCCACTACATGAAGCTGAAATTTTCCCCGACATGGATAAATGAGAAGGAGTCACAGATTCCATGGCTAACAAATTGGTGGTGGCATTATGGAGTTAGTCCTTACAGTATGGATCCTAATTTTTATGAATCATATCATAGACTATTTTGTGATGACTGTCTTGCAGGACCAGCTGGTGAGTGTTTTCACTATCCCTGCAACACAGCCAGAGAACTTGGCAGTCTAGAACATAAACTGCTAGGGAACCCCATACTAAATATGCACATGCAAATGCACTATCAGTGGCTAGTCATGACGAAGATCAAACACTAGATAGTACTCAACAAGCCAATGATCGTCCGACGGATATACACAAAGGCTTGGGATGACGAGTTCTATCATCTCAGATATCCGGGCATAAAGATTCTTGATGAGCTTGCAGCAGAATCCAGTACAAGTGGTCCTCGGGAGCCCCATTCATGAAAGGCTTTCCCTGTGTAAATAATGATCCCTAGTCACGGGTGTATAGTGACGAAGCTTTTCTCTTGGACTTTTCCTTCGTCCGAAAAGTATCCAATGTGTAATCAATAAAGTTTGATTCCATGTGGGCCTTTGTAAGGTATCCACAGTGTATATTCCACCCACTTACACTAAAGTTTGTCGGCATGACAGATCTCCGTGCGGATGTCACCTTTCGGTGTTACCCGAAGACGATGATCTTCTGCCAAGTGTCAATAATCTAGCGGTGCACAGTAATGTTTGTCCCCCTCTCATTCCTATATAAGGAGAGGTTAGGCTCATTTTTGCTCACCGGTTGTTTGAGTCTTGTGTGTTGTGTTTGAGTCCGAGTAGTTTCTCCCTGCTCTGCGTCTGCGCTATCCAAGCGATCTGCTTGCATCACGAAGTTCATTACTCACAGTCCTTAGGTGAAGTGAGAAGCCTGTGCGTCTGTTCATGTGACAGGCGAGAACCTAAAGTGGCCACTTCATTAGTGAGTCTGTATATTTTTATGTCTGTGTGTTATAAGTCATAAAGCTCTGAGACAAATTCTGTTACTCGGCCAGGAAGCCTCTGGTATCGATCCTTCATTCGTGAAGATCATAAGTCCAGTAAAAGCCGAAACAGTCCATCTCTGATACAGAGACATTGTAATCTGATTGTGAAGCATTCTGATAAATAAAGAGAGAAGACTTTTCATTTGAGTTTCCGCATTATTACTCTGTGTACTTTAAATTTGCTGTTAAGATACTTGCATTGCTCGAAAGTTCGCCAGATTCGCTGGAGTTCGCGAAGAACTACGGATCGCTAAGGCCGTTTGAAGGCAAGGAAGCCATGTTTTAGGCCGCAAGAGCGTGAGGGTTTTGTAGGTTCGTCTGGGTTTACACTTGGGTTCACATAGAGCAGTGTTCAGAGACACTTAACAAGGCCAAGTCGGTTGGTTGACGACCGCAAGCAAGCTTTTTGAGAAGCCTCTGCTAGAAATTGGTATTGGAGCCAATAAGTCGACGCTGTCGCCTGGTTCAGGATCTTTAGTAATACTGAAATTCTTTCTTTCTCTCTTATCTTTCGAAGAATGAATTCTTCAATGTCTAAGTCTTTATCTTTCAGGGAGCTCGAAGAGCAAGAACAAGCAGAGAAAAACCCTCTCAGAGATTTATTTGCGTCAAGTAGTAGTCGTGTGATCAATGAGTCTGATCACCTGTATGAAGAGGTCGAGCCTCAAGCACGTTGGGTTCTTCCCAACATTAAACCCTCTCAAGTATATAATGATCTAGGAGTTTGGCACTTAAAAGCTGCCACAAGAATAACTATTAAGGAGTCTGTATCAAGTATCCAGGAAAATAGTGATCAAGCCTAGCTGATCCCTATTTTAAATCCCAAAGAACTTCAAGCCGAAGCCAGGAAGTTGGGTACTCAGTTTTTACATTTGGGTTGTTTAAGAGTTGGCATAAATGCATTGGTGCATCAGGGAGTCGATGCATATGTGTTGGCCACAGTCCGTGACTTAACACATAACAAATACACTGATTCATTAATTGGAGGGATAGTAGCCCCACTATCTAATCGGCCAGTCTGGTTTGACTGTTACCCAAATTTCTCAGTGTCTGTTTTTGATGAAACATTGGCTGATATTCTACAGCTTCAAATCCGAACCATGGGATTTGATATGAATAAGAAAAGAAGTAATATCGCTATACAGTTTCGTGGCTGTTTTCGCCACACATCCACAATGTTTCCCGTAGTTCTCCATGCACCCAGCAGAGAGTCTAAAACCAGTGTGGTTGTCCTCACAGATCCTAAAAATCAAAAGATAGAACATCAAGCTATCAAGTGGGAGGATCTGCAGTTTCCCCAGCACTGGACTGTTCCAAATCCCAGACCTCTGTCTATACAGAAGATTACCTCTGCCAACATTATCGAAGACCAGTCTTCTGCGACTTTGTCTTTCCCCAGAAGATCTACCATAGATCGCAGAAGATTAGAAGCTGAATGTAAAAAGTCTCCTCGGTACATTTCACCCGATTGTACAGATACGGGTTGTAGTTCTGTTGTTCCTAACTGTAGTCATGTAGCCCTTTTTGAGTTTGCACAGATTGTTAACTTTCAGCCAGTTAAAGTAGAGTGTCCACAGTGCAAGCAGTCTGTAAATCTCCAAAGTCTTGCCTATGCTGTTCTTCACAGTAACCATAATCCCAGGACCGGACAAGCTCCTCCAAGCACCTCTGTTAATCCTTGTCCAAACCCGAAGTGCTTAGACATTCCCTTTCCTCATGAAGATGAGCACCCACATGTTTTAATGATGCATCTTCTTCCCTCTCTCTTGAAGAAGACCCCAGATTGACTGAGTTGTTGGTAAACCAAAGACCTTCAAAGAGTCCCAGGTATGGGTTGGGTTATATTGAGCAAGCCAATAAGTTGATACCAGAATGCAGATACAGAGATCTGCCTCCAGATGTAAAAAGGCCCTCTGTTCCAGAAATTCATAAGTTCTATACTCTTATGGACGGATGTCCTAAACAAGGAATCCCAGCACAATGAGTCTGATCACCTGTATGAAGAGGTCGAGCCTCAAGCACGTTGGGTTCTTCCCAACATTAAACCCTCTCAAGTATATAATGATCTAGGAGTTTGGCACTTAAAAGCTGCCACAAGAATAACTATTAAGGAGTATGTATCAAGTATCCAGGAAAATAGTGATCAAGCCCAGTTGATCCCTATTTTAAATCCCAAAGAACTTCAAGCCGAAGCCAGGAAGTTGGGTACTCAGTTTTTACATTTGGGTTGTTTAAGAGTTGGCATAAATGCATTGGTGCATCAGGGAGTCGATGCATATGTGTTGGCCACAGTCCGTGACTTAACACATAACAAATACACTGATTCATTAATTGAAGGGATAGTAGCCCCACTATCCAATGGGCCAGTCTGGTTTGACTGTTACCCAAATTTCTCAGTGTCTGTTTTTGATGAAACATTGGCTGATATTCTACAGCTTCAAATCCGAACCATGGGATTTGATATGAATAAGAAAAGAAGGAATATCGCTATACAGTTTCGTGGCTGTTTTCGCCACACATCCACAATGTTTCCTGCAGTTCTCCATGCACCCAGCAGAGAGTCTAAAACCAGTGTGGTTGTCCTCACAGATCCTAAAAATCAAAAGATAGAACATCAAGCTATCAAGTGGGAGGATCTGCAGTTTCCCCAGCACTGGACTGTTCCAAATCCCAGACCTCTGTCTATACAGAAGATTACCTCTGCCAACATTATCGAAGACCAGTCTTCTGCTACTTTGTCTTTCCCCAGAAGATCTACCATAGATCGCAGAAGATTAGAAGCTGAATGTAAAAAGTCTCCTCGGTACATTTCACCCGATTGTACAGATACGGGTTGTAGTTATGTTGTTTCTAACTATAGTCATGTAGCCCTTTTTGAGTTTGCACAGATTGTTAACTTTCAGCCAGTTAAAGTAGAGTGTCCACAATGCAAGCAGTCTGTAAATCTGCAAAGTCTTGCCTATGTTGTTCTTCACAGTAACCATAATCCCAGGACCGGACAAGCTCCTCCAAGCACCTCTGTTAATCCTTGTCCAAACCCGAAGTGCTCAGACATTCCCTTTCCTCATGAAGATGAGCACCCACATGTTTTAATGATGCATCTTCTTCCCTCTCTCTTGAAGAAGACCCCAGATTGACTGATTTGTTGGTAAACCAAAGACCTCCAAAGAGTCCTAGGTATGGGTTGGGTTATATTGAGCAAGCCAATAAGTTGATACCAGAATGCAGATACAGAGATCTGCCTCCAGATGTAAAAAGGCCCTCTGTTCCAGAAATTCATAAGTTCTATACTCTTATGGACGGATGTCCTAAACAAGGAATCCCAGCACAATGGATGAAACAAATGATCAATTGGGATTTGTTTACACATCCTCAGGCTGATGCCTTTGCAGCTGCCTATCCAAAGGAAGAGAAGATAAAGCTGGCAGCAGAATGGAAAGAGTATATGGAAAGAAAAGATGTCTGGATTTCTTTCTATGTCTGGAAGAAAAGGATGGAGAATGATGTAGTATTAATGGCTGATACTACTACATCTTCCTCACATTCATGGACTGCAACTGATGGCAGTAAACTAGAGACCTTCACTACATATCCTCCTTTCAGAAGTATTGTGTTAGGAGAAGGATCTAACACTGCACATGCTAGCCCTTTGGTTCAGCATGAACATTCTTTGATGGGTTCTGAAGGAAGGATTCAGAAGGTGAGTGAGTAGATAAATTGGACCAATACTGCACTCACAGGGTTGGAGAAGAATGTTGCAAAGACTGCACTGGTCAAAGACCAGATTGATTCAGTTCAGGTTCCTGTGAATGATGTACATAGAGTCTTAAATTCTGTACAGTGTGACCTTCAAGCTGTTAGGAGTATTAGTGAAAATTCTTTCATTAAATTTGATGAAGTTGAAAATTGTGTTATAGATCAATCCCTTGCCACTAGACAATCTGTTTATAAACTGTCCGAGAAGTTTGAAAGTCTTAATGTCAAGAAGACCAGCAAACCCATACGAATGTCATTCATTACTGGTAAAGCAAAAGGTGTTGTGCCTCATGAGATCCCCAGATCTGACACGAGTCCTCATGTCTCTCGTTTTCCACATCTCATTCCCAGAGAAGTTCCTCAGTTGTCTCTTACCCCTGTGTCAGAGTCAAAACCTGAGTCACAGCCAATTGAAGAAAGGTCTGAGAAAATCACCATCGCTGATGTCATGAAAGACCCAGAATCTAAAGATCATGTCTTTCCTATGTATGAGCCGTTAGAGCCGCAGTTCACCAGACATGCAGCCCCTGACCTATATGGTGTAGGGAAGATTCCTCCAAGAGAAACGTTCCATGAAGGAAGCCATAAGGAGTGGAATATAGATAACATGTCTGCACATCAGATCAGGCAAGTCCTTGATCAGATGATCATTGAATATAAATTGATGTGTGCGGATGGAAAGAATGAGATTTAAGCCTGCAAAACAATCATGCAGTGTTTCACTGGCACACTGGCTAGATGGTGGGAACTTGAGTCTTCTCCAGCGTTGATTGATAAAATGGAGAAAGAAATTTTAAAGGATGAACAGGGTGACATAATGTTCAACCCTGATGGCACAGCACATACCAATATGATCGGTGCTCTCACAGCATTGATTCAAGAGCATTTCTGCAGATTGGAATATGTGGCCGCAGACAAGCATGAAATGATATTGATGAACATGAAGTGTAATAACATTAATCAGTACGAAGACTTCCATCGTGATTGGATGCAGAGGATATTCTGGGTAAAAGACCCCAAGAATATATTGTGGAAGCAAGTCTATCTAGCAGCATTGCCTTCAAAGCTAGTAGACATTTTAAGAATGGAAGATGCTTTTCCTTTACCATTAGAGACTTATGTATGGTGTGTATGGGAGACTTCTATGGCATTGTAACAAAAGTTTGCCTAGAGCAGTCCAAGATGGTCGATTTTTATGCAAAGCTCAACACTCTTGTGTACTCTAAGCTATTTTGCAAGGAATATGGTATAACAGCTGGATGATCCTGTGCTTAAGAAAGCACAAGAGACAAGCAGTAAATGTTTGTAGTAAGTCAACTTACAGACTAAGCTCTGCAAAGAGAAGAGAGCTTCGCAGACCTAAGGAACACAGAAGACCTAAGGCCCCCAAAAGGCAATCCAGATGGAGGCCTAATACCCATTATTACCAGCCCCATGATATCCGGCCTAAAGATGCAAAGTTGGCCAGAATGAAAGATGTTGAACGCTGGTTGTGTGGTCAAAAGGGACATACTTCTAATATGTGTCCTACTGCCTTAGAGTCCAAAAGAGGTCTAGGTAAAAAGTCCGCTAAGTATGCCAAGAACAAACAGCCTTCTTCCTCACAGACCACTGTCAAGCAAGACCCTGACGCCTGTGCATATTGTAAATCTACATCTCATCGTATTTCTGATTGTCCATCATACCCAGGATGTCGTCTGTCTTTACAGCAACATGCCATTGTTTCTTCTACTAGTTCTTCCTCAGATGACTATTCGTCCTCCACCAATTTGTTAGCCATGGAATCTGTGACTCCTTCTCATTTATCCATGTCGGGGAAAATTTCAGCTTCGTGTAGTGGGTTTCTTCAGGACCATCCTTATTGAGTAAATCCCACCACAATGTTTCATAACCTGCAAAATTGTAAACAGTGTCAGGAAATAAAAGCTTTGGATCATCATGCGGCCATGAAGTAAACTTGTCATGAATGTATGGGCCGATTTTTCTGACTCTGTTTATTACAAATGATTTGTAGTATTCTTTGGATCTGTCACTGCCTCCAGTACTTATGACATACAGATCCCAAAAATCTTCTGAAAGTGACCGCTCGGCTTCATGTGAAGCTGCCATGCTGTGTGAATACATCATCTCATGTATCCACCTGTTGCCCTTTGGGTACACTTTCCTTCCAGGGACCAAGTGCTGTAAATCTGTATGATTCTGCAAATTACCATCGAGCACTTGAGTGTTTCGGAGGATCCAAGTTGGCCTCCACTTCTCTGTATACACAGGCCAAGGCTCATCATCTGCAACATATCTGAGCTCTTCCCTTTTATAGGCCCGGTTCCATTCTGTCAAGATGACCATGCAATGGAGTTGCACTTTCTCTTTAGGGTCATCTTCTTGTTCTTGATGCTGGATGTATTCCCTGCTTAAAAAATATGGAATACAATTGTCAGAACCTCTAATATGTTCAACTTTGAAACTGAAATATGCAAAGAGAGCTTGCCATCGTGCAAACTTTGCATCTTCGGGGTTCTTGATTTCTTTCGTCAACACTTTTTCCAGTGCCTTCGCATCTGTTCTGAGCAGGAAATACTTATTAGCCAAATGTACAGAAAACTTACTCATGCAGTACCAGGCTGCCTTTACCTCTTTTTCTATAGGAGCATAATTTTTCTCGGCTTTGTTCCATACTCTAGAGACAAACAAAACAACCTGTTCTTTTTCTTTTGGATCGTCTTCTGTCGGCTTTTGCTTCAGCACACCTCCCCAACCAATGTTACTGGCATCTGTTTCAACAATCTTTTAAAAATTATCATCAGCAACATATAATATGGGCAGATTTTTTACCTTAGACTTAATTTCTCTTACATTGCTTGGGTGTGCTTGTCGGTCAAAGGCTTAGGGTTCTTTCTCGATCTAAGTTCAACGAGAGAGATACTAATGATAGCACGATTTGGATAGAAATTGCTCACATAATTGGGAAGCACCCTAAAAACCTACTGTGGCCCAGGTTTTGTCAAGAATAACATGCGGGAATTTATACGCAAACTCCGATTGCATGATCTTTAACGACAATACGGCATTTTCTATTTCTTATCCTAAGAATTTAATCTTTGTCTTGCACAATTCCATTTTCTTTTTACTTAGGACCAAACCACATTCCTTTTGACCAACTTCATAAAGATCTTCGGTGTGCGAAGTGGTCCTTTCAATTCACAGAAAATATTAGCGGATCATCAATGTATGCAAGCAACCAATGCACTTAAGGTTTGAAAATAGAGTCCGTACCTTTTGGAATTTTGATGGGGCATGCTTGAGACCAAAAGCCGTCACGTTCCATTCATAATGTGCCAGGGGACTGCTTGAATGGGTCTTCCACATCGTCACCTTCTGCAATGGCAACCTGCCAGAAGCCAGACTTCAAATCAAACTTGGAAAACACCTTAGCTCCTGAGATTCTTCTTATCAGATCACTTTTGTGAGGGATCGAACTTGGAAAACACCTTAGCTACTGAGATTCTTCTTATCAGATCACTTTTGTGAGGGATCGGATAAGTATCATCTGCTAATACATTGTTCAGAGGTTTATAATTTATCACTAATCTTGGAACTCCTCTGACTTGCTCACTTCTTTTGTTTACATAGAATCCTGCATGGGTTCCATGAACTCTTTCGGATTCTGCGATTAACCTGTACGTAGAAGCTATTCTGTTCTTTCGACAATGTTCACTAACATCATGGACGGACATAGCGATGCTTCTCGACCTACAAGGCTTGCCAGGTGTCCCTCCTTGTAGGGCAGCTCCAATCTTGTCTGCGCACCTATGCCGGAAGGCATTCGGCTCTTCGAGCGACACGTTTCTTCAAACTCCTTTTTGAATTTCAGAAATCTTCTTTTGAACCACGGAAACTCAAATGTTCTTCGTTACGATGGACTCTTTCGTAATGCTTTGAGCTCCAACCGAGCTTTCTCAACGGCTTGAAGTTTTTCTCCTTTGTTTGCATTATACGCACCATGGGTGAGATTCTATTTACGGAAACATATGGAAATTCAAATCTTTGACCGAGAAAACGGTAATAAAGATTCTATGATCCATCGGAAATCTAAACGGCCATGTGGTTCAAGCTGTTGCTAAAAACACATTACCCAAAATACAATCAACGGGGAATGTCGAGTACATGAGAAAGCTTAACACACTTAGAGTCAAAGCGAACGGTAGCTTTTGAAACTTCAAACTTCAATTTATGGAACATTTCGATCTCCTTTGAAGCTTTGAGGAGACAAACTTGCGATGCGGTTGGACTTCGATCTGTGGGCGAGTGTGCGATGTATAATTTGTCTGGCTACATTTGGACACATAACATTAAATATATGGCATAACGAGTGGATGATCATGCACGAGAAGAAAGCACAAGAGACAAGCAAAGAAGGCTTACAAGAGAAGTAAGTCAACTTACTGAGACTAAGCTCTACTGCAGAGAAGAGAGCTTCGCGAGACCTAAGGAACACGGAAGACCTAAGGCCCCCAAAAAAGGCAAATCCGGATGGAGGCCTAATACCCATTATTACCCGGCCCCCATGATATCCGGCCTAAAGATGCAAAGTTGGCCGAGAATGAAAGATGTTGAATGCTAGTTGTGTGGTCAAAAGGGACATACTTCTAATATGTGTCCTATTGCCTTAGGAGTCCAAAAAGAGGTCTAGGTAAAAAAAGTCCGCTAAGTATGCCAAGAACAAACAACCTTCTTCCTCACTGGGACCAGCGTCAAGCAAGACCCTGACGACCTTTGTGCATATTGTAAATCTACATCTCATCGTATTTCGATTGTCCATCATACCCAGGGACGTCGTATCGTATTACAGCAACATGCCATTGTTTCTTCTACTAGTTCTTCCTCGGATGACTATTAGTCACTCCTCTTGAAGCGAACAAGTCAATATGTATTGCCAATGCTCGGACCCGAGATGCTTGTAAATGTGATTCTTCTTCGAGTCTGATTCGATTGTTATTCCTCAGTAGTGGAAGATCCACCTCATGTCCTCATGGCCCCAGACGATGATTATTTGAAGGTCTTTGCTCGAAATCGAGCCATGGATGAAGGAGATTTAAAAAAATGCTCTCCTGTCGCCTCACATGAAGAATCTTCTGGTTCTTCCTCCGGTTCTTCTTCTTCGTCTAAGAAGCCCAATTTTGTTGAAGCTTCTTATGACGGTACCTAAAACGTATCTCCAACAACATAGTAGCTCGTGGACTCACTTTGGGGGAGGTGAGTAAGGAGATACATGAGTTGAAAAATGAAGTGCGCGATATTAAAAAAATGAACTTTACGTTACGAAAACACGAGAACAATCGACTGCATCTCCATCAAATGTTATGTCCAAACGGAAGAATAAATTATACAACTGCACACTCGACCACGAGTCCCGAAGTCCAAAAAGCTGCATCAGACAGGTTTGTCTCCTCGAGCTTCGGTGAGATCGGGGACATACAAGTCCTCGCCGATTGATGTCAATGACGCCACATTCGAGTAAAACTACCGTGTTCTTTCGGGTAAAGTTTATGAGGTTATTGCTTTAATTGATTACCGGGTTCTGATCTTAACCTCACTTTCTAAGCATGTAATCCTTCAAGGTATTGGACTACGGCAGAAAAAGAAGTCCAGGGATTAGGAATGAAGCAATTGAAGTTTGAAGTTTCAAAAGTCACCATGCACTTTGACTCTAAGTGTGTTAAGCTTTCCCTTGTAGGTCTCGTACATTCCTGTTGATTGTATTTTGGGTAATGTGTTTTTAGTGACGGTTGAACCACATGGGTCGTTTAGATTTCTTTGATGGATACGCGGAATCTTTATTCACATTTCGGTCAAAGATTTGAATTGCCATATGTTTCCGAAATAGAATCTCACCCATGGTGCGGATAATGCAAACAAAGGAGAAAAAACTTCAAGTTTGTTGAAAAAAGCTCTGGTTGAGCTCAAAGACCACAAAGAGTCCATCGAAAATCGAAGAGCAGTTGAGCTCTCCCGAAGGTTCAAAAGAAGATTGCTGAAATTCAAAAAGGAGTTTGAAGAAACGTCTTTGCTCCGAAGAGCCGAATGCCTTCGGCATAGAAAGCGACACGACATTGAGTCGCCCTACAAGGAGGGATACACTGGCAAGCCTTGTAGGTCGAGAAGCATCCCTATGTCCGTCCATGATAGACAACATTGTCGAAAGAAATAGAACGGCTTCTACAGAAGTAAAGCTAATCGAGAGAATCCGAGTAGCCCATGGAGCTGCTATGGATTCTACGTAAACAAAAGAAGTGAGCAAGTCGGAGGGAGTTCCAAGATTAGTGATAAATTATAAGCCTGCGAACAATGTATTAGCAGATGATACTTATCCGATCCCTCACAAAAGTGATCGATAAGCCAAGAATCTACAGAGTGCTAAGTCCCAAGGTGTTTTCCAAGTTTGATTTGAAGTACGGCTTCGGCGAGGTTGCCATTGCGAAGGTGACGGATGGAAGAGCGCATTCGGTGTCCCTCATGGACATTATGAATGGAACGTGATGCCTTTTTGGTCAGAAGCATGCCCCATCAAAATTCCAAAAGGTAATGGACTCTGATTTTCAAACCTTATGCGATTGGTTGCTTGCATGCATTGATGATCTGCTAATATTTTCAAAGAATACGAGTGACCACTTCGGACACTCGAAGATCTTTATGAAGTTGGTCAAAAGGAATGGTTTGGTCCTAAGTAAAAAGAAAAATGGAATTGTGCAAGACAAAGATTAAATTCTTAGGACATGAAATAGAAAATGGCCAGATTTCTGTCGACATCATGCACTTGGAGTTTTGCGAGATAAATTCCCGGATGTTATTCTTGACAAAACCCCGATTTGCGAGAGGTTTTTAGGGTGCCTCAATTATGTGAGAAATTTCTATCCAACTGTGCCATTGATGTATCTCTGTTTGAACAGAGATGAGAAAGAACCCTAAGCCTTGGGATCGACAAGCACACCCAAGCGATCGAGAGAAATTAAGTCTAAGGTAAAAAAATACTCCTCGTCATATTATATGTTACTTGATGATAATTTTTATAAGATTGTTGAAACGAGATACGATAACATTGGTTGGGGAGGTGTCTTTGAAGCAAAAAGCCGACATGAAGACGATCCAAAAGAAAAACACAGGTTGTTCTGTTTGTCTACAGAGTATGGAGCAAAGCCCGAGAAAAATTATGCTCCTATAGAAAAAGAGGTAAAGAGCGACTGATGTTTCGCATGAGTAAGTTTTTCGTCCCACATTTGGCTAATAAGTATTTCTGCTCGGAAACGGATGCGAGGCTATACTGGAAAAAAGTGTTGACGAAAGAAATCAAGAACCCCCGAAGATGCAAAGTTTGCACGATGGCAAGCTCTTTGCATATTTCAGCTTTTCAAAGTTGAACATATTAGAGTTTCGACAATTGTATTCAGATTTTTTTAAGCGAGGGAATACATCCAACGATCAAGAACAAGAAGATGACCACTGAAGAGAAAGTGCAACTCCATTGCATGGTCATCTTGTACGAATGGAACTAGGCCTATAAAGGGAAGAGCTCGATATGTTGCGGGATGATGAGCCTTGGCCTATGTATACGAGAAAGTGGAGGCCAACTTGGATCCTCCGAAACACTCAAGTGCTCGATGGTAATTTGCAGAATCATACGATTTACAGACACTTGGTCCCCGGAAGGAAAAGTGTACCCCAAAAGGGCAACAGGTGGATACATGAGATGATGTATTCACACGGCATCGACAACTTCACATGACCGGCGGTCACTTTCGGGAAGATTTTTGGGATACGTATGTCATAAAGTGCGGAGGCGATGTGATGATCCAAAGAATATTACAAATCATTTGTGATAAACGAGTCAGAAAAATCGGCCCATACATTCATGACAAGTTTACTTCATGGCCGCATGATGATCCAAAGCTTTTATTTCACGTACCTTGTTTACAATTTTTGCAGTTATGAAAGATTGTGGTGGGATTTACTCAATAAGGATGGTCTGAAGAAACCCACTACACGAAGCTGAAATTTGTCCCCGACATGGATAAATGAGAAGGAGTCCGATTCCATGGCCAACAAATTGGTGGTGGCATTATGGAGTTAGTCCTTACAGTATGGATCCTAATTTTTATGAATCATATCATAGACTATTTTGTGATGATCTTGTCTTGCGGGGACCCAGTTTGGTGAGTGTTTTCACTATCCCCGCAACTACGGCCCAGAGAACTTGGCAGGTCTAGAACATAAGCGCTAGGGGAACCCCATACTAAAGATGCACATGCAAAATGCACTATCGGTGGCTAGTCATAGACGAAGATCAAACACTAGATAGTACTCAACAAGCCAATGATCGTCCGACGGATATACACAAAGGCTTGGGATGACGAGTTCTATCATCTCGGATATCACGGGCATAAAGATTCTTGATGAGCTTGCGGCAGAGAATCCGGTACAAGTGGTCCTCGGGAGCCCCATTCATGAAAGGCTTTCCCTGTGTAAATAATGATCCCTAGTCACGGGTGTATAGTGATGAAGCTTTTCTCTTGGACTTTTCCTTCGTCCGAAAAAGTATCCAATGTGTAATCAATAAAGTTTGATTCCTCGTGGGCCTTTGTAAGGTATCCACGGTGTATATTCCACCCACTTACACTAAATTTTGTCGGCATGCAGCGGGGATCTCGTGCGAGATGTCACCTTTCGGTGTTACCGAAGACGATGATCTTACGCAAGTGTCGATAATCTAGCGGTGCACGGTAATGTTTGTCCCCCCTCTCATTCCTATATAAGGAGAGGTTAGGCTCATTTGTGCTCACCGGTTGTTTGAGTCTTGTGTGTTGTGTTTGAGTCACGAGTAGTTTCTCCCCCTGCTCTGCGTACTGCGCTATCCAGCGATCCGCTCGCATCACGAAGTTCATTACTCACGAGTCCTTAGGTGAAGTGAGAAGCACGCGCGTCTGTTCATGTGACGGGCGAGAACCTAAAGTGGCCACTTCATTAGTGAGTCCGTATATTTTTTATGTCTGTGTGTTATAAGTCATAAAGCTGCGAGACGAGTACGTTACTCGGCCGGGGAAGCCTGCAGTATCGATCCTTCATTCGTGAAGATCATAAGTCCGATAGAAAAAGCCGAAACAGTCCATCTCGATACGGAGACATTGTAATCCCCGATTGTGAAGCATTACGATAAATAAAGAGAGAAGACTTTTCATTTGAGTTTCCGCATTATTACTCTTGTGTACTTTAAATTTGCTCGTTAAGATACTTGCATTGCTCGAAAGTTCGCCGGATTGAGCTGGAGTTCGCGAAGAACTACGGATCGCTAAGGCCGTTTGAAGGCAAGGAAGCCGTGTGGTAGGCCGCAAGAGCGTGAGGGTTCGTGAGGGTTCGTACTGCAGGTTTACACTTGGGTTCACATAGAGCAGTGTTCGAGAGACACTTAACAAGGCCAAGTCGGTTGGTTGACGACCGCAAGCAAGCTTTTGAGAAGCACTCTGCTAGAAATTGGTATTAGAGCCAATAAGTCGATTGTTGTCGCACTGGTTCGGGATCTTGAGTAATACGAAAAGTCTTTCTTTCTCTCTTATCTTTCGAAGAATGAATTCTTCAATGTCTAAGTACGTATCTTTTCGGGGGAGCTCGAAGAGCAAGAACAAGCGAGAGCGAAACCCTCTCAGAGATTTATTTGCGTCAAGTAGTAGTCGTGTGATCAATGAGTCTGATCACCTGTATGAAGAGGTCGAGCCTCAAGCACGTTGGGTTCTTCCCAACATTAAACCCTCTCAAGTATATAAGGATTTCCGGCCGGGGAGTAGGAGGCAATCTGAATAAAACTACACAATGACTGGAATAAGTCAAGACTTTTTTACGACATCATAAAATCCGAATCTCTAGAGTGTCCACTCTTGAAACTTCTGATAAAAAACGCTTTCGACCCAATTAATAATTTTTTTCATAAAAAAATAAAAAATAATTTTATAAATTTTGACATTGTTAAATTTAAAAAAATCTAGAGTGTCACTCTTAGAACTTCACAATAAAAACACGCTTTCGGCATAATTAATAAAATTTTGCAAAAAAATAAAAAAAATAATTTTATAAATTTTGACATTGTTAAATTTAAAAAATTATCATAAACTGCTTCCCAATCCAAACCATAGTATTCAACTCATTACCACATGAGCAGGGGCATCATGGATAATAATAATATATATAAAACAGCACAAAGCCTAATATATACCTATTTCTATTTTGGCTTAATTAATAATTTTTTTGATAAAAAAAATAAAAAAATAATTTTATAAATTTTAACATTGTCGAATTTAAAAAACATTGTAGGTAAATCGACTAAATTAATGATATTCGCTCATTACCACACTTGAAAAATCGATGTGTATTCTCGAGAATATGAGTTCAACGACGTTACACGAATTTCAAATCAATCACATTCATTTAACTACTCTCTCAAACGTTCGAATGGCGAATAAATTATTTACACTTGTGATTCTATGGGTTGGATTTTTATATGCGCTATGACAGTACGGATGAGGATTTGGCAATCAATATTCAATAGCTATAGTATGTTTAATAGCTACGATATTAGAATCATCGGTGCTCATGGCTATCCATCCATTCGGCCATCGAATCATCTAACGTCTTTGCATGAATTTTTATTTTTTTGCGGAATTCGACCATTCTTATTCTTACGGGCGTCATAATTGGTGATAGTTGATACGATTAATGCAATAGTGGACCATTGGTGGTAGTTGATACGCCAATGTGATAGTGGACAAGACACATGCTCTTACTCGCAGTTGATAGTTAAGCAATACATGACAACTAGTATGGCAATACCTCTTTTCAAGGGCGGTGACATCTGATAATCCCTCCAGTTATAGAACCATAATGATAAATATCTTGTTTGCAAAGTTATTTGGAAGCATGTTAGAAAAGAAAATTAGCAAGTGGGCGGAAGAAAGAGATAAAAAGGAAACACGGTTTTAGACCTAAACATTCCCATGATTGGTCATTGCTGTCCAGAATTTAAGGCATATCATTGAAAAAGTTTGGGAAAAAAGAAAGAAAGAAGTTTTTTGTTGCTTTGTTGATTTGAAGAAGCCTTTGACACGGTTCCTAGGGATAAGCTTTGGGACGAGAATGGAGGAATATCGGGGTTCCCAGGCATTTGGGCTTTGTTGTGCATGGGGTACATGTGAAGAGGTGAAAGTCAAGAGGTACAGAACACGAAAGTTTTAGAAGCGATATTGGGTCGAAGCAAGGTTGCCCATTGTCACCTACCATTTTTTGGTTATATGTTGACAAACGAAGGTGGCTAAATTCGCAAGGGGGTAGCGGTATCCATTTTGGCAAGTTCGTTTATGGAGGGCTTCTTTGTCTGTGATGACCTTATATTGATTGCTACGTCGTCTCTTGGTTTGCAAGAGCACATATATTTCCCTTGAAAATTTTTGGCAGAAGGGTGGGGATGTAGGTCGATATTATTAAAACGAAAGTAGTGGTTTTCTCTAAGAAAAAAAGCATAACCAGTAATGAGAAGTTCTACTTTGAGCAACGATACGGAAAGTTGCTTGAACTACAAATACCTAGTTGACTTCCAGCAGAATTTAAGTTGGGATGGTTGTAAGAAAGAACTTTAGGGGGTTGAAAGCATTTTATGCTCTTCAAAGCAGTGTAGAGAGAGCGGTGTAGGTTGGGAAAGCCACTCTAACTCTTTTGGGCTTCTAGTGATACCGGTTGGCAAATGTGTAGACCCAGCAACTGTGAGATGCGATGGAAATAAATTGAGAAAATTCAAAAGCGTTTGATTACAAACAAATTCAAAATTAAAAGCGTATTTCCTTATCTTTATCCTCTTGAGTGAAACATGGGTACGCTCCTATTGAAGCAATTTCTATGGTGCGGAGTCATAAGGTATTTGAAAAACACGAGCAAATGTAAGAGGGTAGATGGCCTAAGGTTTGTTTAGTGACAGAGATTGTGCAAAAGAAAGAAGACTTGGATGCAACAAAATAACAAATGGTTTATTAAATGGGCATTTTCTTGGGCACTGTGTCTCTAGCTTGAGTGAAGAGATAAAAACTTTTGTTGTGGATGATTCCACAAACGTACTTGCGACGCTAGAGAAAGAAGAAGTACTACATTGAGAGAATTTTAACCCCACTCCATAACCATCGGCAAAAAGGCTTACATAGGAATCAATATTTCTTGGAGATCTAAAATTCTTATTGCTCAATTAAGAAATAATTCTCATCAACTATGTTGTGAAATAGGAGTCTTTGAAGAAGGGCAAGAAATGTGGGAGGAAAGAGTATGTATTTTTAGCTCTTAAGGAAGAGTGGAAACAAAAAACATTTCATCTTATATGATGAGGCCTTCAAAGACAACGGGGAAAATTATGCGGGTATTAAGTAGTTCTTAGGATAATCTATTCGGCGAAAATTTTGTCAAGACAACAGGACGGTTATTGTAAAACTTCACGGGAAAAAGGCCGAATACAAAGCCAAATGGAAAATCAATCTGTCCCATAAGCTTTATTTTTAGCCTCGTGGAGCCAAAATACTTTCTTTCTTTCTTTCTTTCTTGTAAGTACGAGGTAAGATTTCAAAACAGTAATGACACTCAAAAATTTTGAAACTAAATCTAATTTACATTATATCATGGACTTCAAAATGTAGGAGTTTAATTTATTTTAAGATTGCAAAATCAATAACAAAATTTAAATATAAGAAAAGAAATAATAATTTATTTTGCTTTTCAATTACTTTTCACTACCCTTGAGTTAAAATGAACAATTATTTCACTCATACAAATCCTCGATTCTATTTAGGTTAGAATTGTGGATAGTGAAACCTTGGACCAAGCTATGACAAATGATGTGAAAAAATAGTTGAAGTAAATGAAAATATACATGGGTACACTCCTATTAAGGTTAATTATTTGCCTTGTCATTTGATGTGAGAGGATGAAAGAAGTAGTTGTTTAATAAAGTGTAAATCTATATTTTATAATTTTCACCATCGTTGAGTTAAAATGAACAATTATTTTACATAAATACAAATCCTCGATTCTATTCATGTTAGAATTGTTGATAGTGAAAAACGCATTGAGCTATGATATAGGATGAAAAATAGTTAGTAAACGAAAGGAAATATACATGGGCACACTTTGTTCTACATTAATACATGGAGTATACTTTATTTTCAGTTAATTAGTTGCCTTGTCACATTTGATGAGAGAGGATGAAAAGTAGTTGTTTAATAAAGTGTAAATCATGTTTTTATAAAGTAAATAAATTATGAATAGTTTTTTAACATGTTAAAATATTTAATGTTAAATTATTTTGAAATCTATATTTAACATGTTTTATCTTTAAATTGGACATGTGAAAGAAGAAAGAGAGGGTTTGTAGGAATTATTGTTTACTAATTTTTATTAGTATATATGTTTTTATCTTTAAATTATATGTGAAATAAGAAAGATATTGCTTAAAGTATTATGTTTTAATGGTTTATTTTACATAATATAATTTAAAATATAGGTAATAGTATTTAAAAATTAATAATTATTTAATTGATTTTATAAAAAGAAAACAAAAAATTGATATGTTTGGAAATTTTATTTCTCGATCATATTTATTATTAATGGGTTGTACGTAACTCAAGTTTTTATTATCAACATAACTAGTGGTTTTCTCAGCTATCAACTTCTAATTCATTCTTCATTTATTTCTAACATTTCCTTTAATGTTGATATTTCTATGATAATTAACTTATCTACTATGCATTGCAACCTTTAATTCCTCAAAGGTTTTAATGAATATATAAGTTATATTTGTCATTTTTTCTCACAATAAATCAAATCTTTTTTTAAAAATTAAATGGTTTTCCCTTATATTATGATGTTAAGTTTTAACATGTTTTGTGTTTGCATGATAAATTGGATTTTTTTCCAATCGGTGCACTTGATAGATATAAGCCAGTACTTGTGTCTCACCCATTTCTTTGGAGATACCTTAACAAAATTGCTTCATAGGTAGGACTTTTAATGATTTCTACTCCATTTTTAGTAGAGGATAAGAAGATAAATAAACAATTGGTTGTTTCTTTTTGTTTAAAATTTTAATCCTACATCCTATAATGCATATCTAGTGGTTGAATTCTATCCTTTGGATCATCTACCTAATCATAATTTGAATAACATGTCACCTCAACATTCAAATGGGTAATATATTCGGTAAAAAGAAAAATAGATCCTTTTAGGTATTGAAATTTTCTCTTAGTTTGTTTCCAATGTATTTCATGTGCCTTAGTAATGAATTGGTTAAGTATGTTGACTTAGTATGAAATATTTGGTTTTTTATTGTTAATTAATTTAGCATCCCACCAAAAATGGATATAAGGTACCATTCTACTCTTTTGTACCATCTACAGTAAATACTAGCATTTTTTCTAATGGGGTGAAAACATTTTACGCTCATTCGTATTGGACACCTTTGATAAGTACCTTGCATACTTACTTTGAGTGATGAACGTCTTATCATTTTCTCTCCATACCTCCATGTGTAAAGAGTAATGCATTTTTAGGATCTCTCATTTTAGATTCCTATGATATTTTTATATTGATTCATTAATAAAACTTGTATTACTCCTTGTTACGATTAAATCATCTACACAAATAATGAAATCAAAACAACATTCACATTCACATTTCTCTTTATGTAAAGATATGTGTCCACACTTATTTTTTATGAATCCTTTTTGAAAGAATAAATTAATATTCATCCGTTGATATGAGAGCCTGTTTGAGAGGATATAATGTTTTCTTTAACCCACTTATGAGATATATTGTCTCTACTTTACAAAACATCCTTATTCAACAATATATGCTTCTTTTTCTAATCCAACATTCATAAATACTCTCTTAACATCCATCTCACATAAGTCTTAATTATGTAGCAGTGGTAAGTGCAATCATTAGTCTAACAATGTTCATTTTAGCTATAGGTGCAAATGTGTCCTCATAATCTATTCCTTTATTTTGGGAATAACCTTTTGCAACCAATCTAGTTTTAAAGTTGTCTATAATAAAAATTGAATGTAGACTTGACCAACCATTCTGATCCTATAATAAATTTTTTTTCGAGAAAGTTTGTTTCTTCCCTAGTATCATTTTTTACAATAGAGGCACATTCGTATTGTTTTCCATTCATATATTCCCTGTGATCCTTAGTTTTTTCAAAATTTAGGGGTTCATAAATACTCATAACTTGAAAAATGAAAGTATAATCTTTAAACATGATAGGTGTCTTCATTTAACTCATTGATCATCCTAGTACCTCTTCGCTTATTCAACTAGTTCCACCCTTTCTTGATGTACTCCCACTAGTATCTTCAATTCTACTTTAATTTTCAGCATGATCTTGTTGATATTCAATCACTTTCAATGCCTTATTTAGGAAGCTTCCATAAATCTTGGGTATCATCTTCTTTCATATCATTTGCATGCTCATGAAATATAACATATTCAATTTTAAATACTTTATGAGTATTGTGATTATACATTGTATTAGCATAATGTTTAGCACAAACCAACAAATGTATATTTGACTCACTTAGCATAACATTCCCTACTATTTTCTGTGAAATATGTGAATTAATGTCAAGTTTATGTGCAACAAAAGCTCCATAAAGTGTTTTATTCTCTACAATCCTAAATGGACTTCAATTTTTGTAGATCCACAGTTTTATTTACAACTTCAACACACAAACTATTAGGGAGGAGCATGCTTAACAAATCAATTATGGTTTTGTTCTTCCACTCAACCACACCATTCCATTGAAGGGAATGTGGAATACTCCATTTATTTTCGAATATTACCTCTTTAATTTGATCTTACAAACCTTATAGGTTTACCTACCTATTTTTCAACCATATTTCTTTGAAATATTCAGAAACATCACTTTTAATTCTTATAAAGTAGACCCATGTGAACCCAGTACTATCAATGAACATGAGAAGTAAGTTCCTAAGAGATTTAGTTTGAATTGGCCCACAAACACTAGTGTGTACTAATTCAAGAATATTTTATTATTATTTTTGTTTGTACTTATATTTAACTATTGGAAGAGCGGATATTTTATTTATCTTTGTCCAATATGCTATTGTAATAATTCATATATCTATAAAATTAAATTGGAATTTTATCAATCTTAGATTGATCAATTTTTATTTTTATTTGCTACATAAAATTTTGAAATAAAATTTACATCTAAAATAAAAATTTTATAAATCTCTCGTTTTGAAACAAATATCTTCATTGATAACATAGATATATATTTCGCTTTTTTTATGGTAAAAGTAAGTAAGGGCAGATGAAATAAACCAACCCTTTAATAAATTTCTTAAGAATAATTTAAACTTCGTTATACATAGTGAGAGTGTTTGGATATGATAAATTTGAGGATTGAGGGAGACCTAAGTGAAACATATAGATATAGATGTAAATTATTTCCTTTGTATGTTCAAAGTAGTAAGGCCAAACGAGATAAACCAACTCTTTAAGAAATTGCTTAACGAGAATAGTTCGCTTACATTATACATGGTGAGTGTTTGGGTATGAATAATTTGAGGATTGAGGAGACCCTTCGTGCAATAGTTCGACAAGGAATGCTTTGACAAAAATTCAATAAATCTATATTAATAAATATGATATTAAAATAATAACAAGGAGGGATGTAGGGAAGCAAGTTCATGCCTTGAGTGGGCTTGATGATATTTATTTGGCTTAGTGTATATCTCGAAAATATTTTTGTCAACAAAAAATGTAATAGGTTGTATCTTCTAGCTTGTAATAGCCAAAATATTTTCAAATATGCTCTTTGTCAAGAATACTTAGTAAACTAGAAAACAAAGTATCATAATTTATTTACAAGTAAATCCAAATAACTCTTTCCCAACCCTAAACAATAGGCTTGATGTTTGCAAAGCTAAAGTCTGCACAAAGACATAGAAATAATGGATTGGTTAGTCTCTCCTTGTTTAATATAGTTTAATACACATCATATACATCATTGAGTTTCTGTAGTGCTGATGCCATTCTACCACAATCGTGAAACTATCTGGGTTGAGCTCTAATACTAAATGTGTAATCAAACATTGAAAATTGTAATAGGGTGGGCTATTCTATTTATTCCTAAAGCCTAACCTATGTAGTTCAAATCATATCATAGTTCAATATTGTCATATGTATAAAAGAAAAAACAAACTGCACATTATATTCATGAAAAATAAGTGAAATTATAGAGATTCCTATAAAGGGTAGGAATAACAATTTTTTCCATCACCTCACAAACTTATAAGCTCCTCAATCTAGCTTTCATGGGCTTTGATAATGGGTTTGATGGGGTTGAGATAATGTCAACCATGAACTCTAATGGTAACAGTGGGATAAAACGTGGCCAATTATCATAAGGTGTCCTCTTCTACTTAATTCTAAATTTAAACCTTGTTGGGTCAAGTTGTATCATTCAATATACTCATGAAGGGAAAAGAAAAGCACAAAAAAGATGCAAAGGCGTATTTAATATTCAATTATTACATTTTAATTTTTGATGCTCGATATGAATCAAGTAATGAGGTTCATGTATCTTTTGCAGCTTAATACCGGAAAAATATTTTAATAGATGAGTGATGAAGATTTGAATTTCATGTTGCAAATTGTGAAGGATTGCCAATCTAATACGAGAAGCAATGTTGATTGTGATCAAATATCAAGCATGCCAATTGTTTCATATTCAATTGGAAATAAAATTACAT
The DNA here is from genome assembly GCA_034641835.2 of Pinus albicaulis. Classification (NCBI taxonomy): domain Eukaryota; kingdom Viridiplantae; phylum Streptophyta; class Pinopsida; order Pinales; family Pinaceae; genus Pinus; species Pinus albicaulis. Next base: position 115,077 of record JAXQQM020079486.1, read on the forward strand.
GTTATTGGTCTAAATTTGTTTTTGTGTAGTTACGGGAAAACCTAATAGGTCAAGCATGTTTGGTCAAATTATGACATTGCAAAAATTGTTTAGTGGTCGGCATTGCCAAAACATTTAAAACTTGTGTAGTATCTCATATTCTTTCATTATCTCACATTTTTGAAACGTGTGTTTTTATTGGGTATCATGTCCTCTTTATTTCCTTCACATTGAAATATGGTGTTGTGTTTGGACCTTAGGGGCAAGGGAATGGTTCCACTTGTGTTGTTGTTGACTATGTGATGCATTACCACCTACGTGAAGATCATAAAACAATTAAATGAAATATGGTGTATTCTCCATATTGTACAAATGTGGAAAAAGGCGAGGTTGTTAAATTTAAATGCCAATACGAACTCATATAAACGGAAATGTGGTCGTAATTAGGATTTGGTATAAGGTCCTCAATTTATAGGACAGTATACTTTTATAAAGCCATATCCAAAGTAAATTCCACTACGATGAATTATATATGGCGGAAAAATAGAGAGAGTGCAATTTTTTAAGTAAGTTTCATTGTTTGGGAGAGTGTAATAGAAGAGGTATAAGTAGTTTCTAAATTTGACTAATTTCTATTAAGTAAATATTATAATACAAAACCGCCTCGGCTTAGATTTGATATGCTTTGAAGCTGGGCTTTCAAACCATGCATGATCTCAAAAATAAGGCGCCTTATCGGGAAACCGAGCTACGCGAGTGTCTGTCACCGCCCTTGGTATGGGAAAACGGAATTGGAATAGTCATCTTTTGTTTGTTATGAGTCTATGAAAAACTATCACTATCAAGGCAAAAACACTCTGTACATGCAATATAAAGGAACAACAACTCTATGAGCGTAAACAAGTTAAGGTATACGGTCTTATTCATAGCAAATTCGGTTGGAGTGAACGGAGAGGATGCTCCTCCTCGATTGGACATCGAAGTAAGCCTCGAAGTCGTAAGTTAACTCGGAAAGAAATTGTATTAATAGTTAAGGGGGAAATTTAACTGTTATGCTAAGACTTTACATGTAAATGAAATGGAATGATTCATAAGGCATATGATCTCATAGAAATTGTAAACTTGGAATTTTATTATAATGAATATTTGTTCAAAGTTATGAAAGATTAAAAGTACAACCTAGTAAAAAGGTTAGTGGAGGATATACGTACGAGAGCGACAAATAATAATTAGTTCATGAGATATGATTAGTATTAATTCTATAAATATATATATATATATATTTGGAGAAATGGAATGTTACAATCGTATCGAGCCCATGCAAAACACGGGCCATAATGTGTGCTCACGAAAAGAAAAATTTTGTTCTTTGTAGTTTGTTTAAAATAAATTTTCAATAATATTTACGTTTGTAATACCGGTGACTAAGTGCCAAAACCATGGACACGAAACCATGGGTGAAGGAGATGAGTTGTATGTGGATACGGGTGGTGTGAAATCCATCACATCTTAATGCCCATTTTTTGCCATTATATGAAAAATGCAAGAAATAGATTCAGGCGAAGGCCACAATGATGAACTATCGCTGGCAATAGAAAGAAATTTTAATGGAAGAAATTGACCTCTCGGAATAGTCACACTACAGAAATATCATGGGAGGTTATAAAGGAGGTTTTTTTATTGTTATAAAATTGGCAAAAATTGTCAAAAAAACTTGTTGCTACAACATCCGTTTATGGTTACGAGTTTTAGCGAGCTTTTTAATAGAAATTCTTACAACTAAAAAAAATGGGCGGCTAGAGGTTATTACGGATTTTTTCATCGGTGCGCTACTGCGGGTTAACACCTTTAATTATTATGAAAACAGTGCCCCGGGGCCGTCTCGGTCGAACGAGAACGCCTTTGAAACGTTTGAGTGTGGCAAGTATTGGGCGTAGTGTTGGTCATACAACACACGGGGCCATTCTAATTGGTCTTGGGATTTGTGCGGTGCCCATAGGTTGTATCAATGCACGGTGTGTATACCTTTATCGATGTAGGTACGTTGTATCACGAAAGGCAAGAGATTTTATAATTAGCTATGGTATTCTTCGATGCCCATTGATCGTAAAAAATGCAGGGTGCTTATAGATACACCCTCGCACTTGATCTGTGGTATGCAAACTCACCGATATTTATAACTTGTATAGGTATTTGTACGGTGTACATAGATCATACCAATGGCATTGGTGCGTATAGAAACATCGCCTTTTGATCGATAACTGCTGACACACACCGGTTTTCATTTTGTTTTTTATAAAAGTAGGCACAGCAGCAGGGTCAATTATTGTGATTGTTTTAAATTCATTGTTATCAAAGTCGACACATATGTTCTGTTTTTAATATTCATATTAATTACATTTTTATTAATGCATTTGAATGTGTTGTTTGGATTAATTTGTTATATCATATCAAAATTATTGTGGTAAATTCATTATTCATCAAAGTACGACACATATATATCTTATAACAATATTCACTGAATTAAATTTTTATTAGTGCATTTGAACGACAATGGAGAACACCTGTGTAACAATGGATAACACAATATAATAAATAAAAACATATTTTATGATTATATATATGAATAAGGCTTGTCTTTATCATACAAAAATGGGACAATTATTAGAGAAACATCCCTTTGTCTTTCAATTGGGACATTATGTAGGCCATTAAACAAAATGTTTGATTTCATAGACATATTTCAAAAAATAAAACACCTTGCTTTGATATCCAAACATAGTGATCATCATTCTTCGCTTGAATTGTTGTCATTGTAGAGCTACTTCCATGAATTGGGTTATTTTAGAATTTTTGTTTCACGGCGTTGATTGTTTTATTCTTCTTCACCTTCCATCTACAAACATAAAAATAAACTAAAATGAGTGTATATATACATTGGTGAGAATAATGAAAATTGCAATATTAAATAATATACATCAATGTCAATAGAAAATAAAAATGACATACCATAGCAATAATTGACTCATAAACTTCTGCACATTCTTTCAAAACCATGTACCATGCCATCTTTCAAAATTTCATCTTGTTAGCGCGAGTTCCATAATTTTTTCCTGCACAAGTTTTATACCCCATAACAAATCATATATTTAATAAAATATGTTTTTGTTCTATTAATTGTAGATGGAACAAGTAAAACAAGATCAGCTAGATGCTTACAAATTCCACGAATTAAATTACGATATGCCAACATATACTCACAACTCATATTTAACTTCAATTTGAATCAATTCATGCGATGGTTCTTCTTTGTGTATTGCTTTTTGTTTGAAGACATTCAATGATGATTTTTTGTAAAACAACTTAAAAATACAAAAATGAAATCTAGTTAAGTTGTTATAAGGAAGTAACAATTACTCACAAACTTAGAGATCAACCCTTTTCTTCCTTGTCGTCTGTTTTGTGTCTTTGAATGGATTCCATTTTCTTTTTCTTTTCTACAAGAAAATTCTTGAAAATTAACATTTAATGCTAAATTGTTAGTTTATTGTACCTAATGATTGAAAAATTCAATGATTACATATTACATTTGAAGCATTTGTTCTTTGATATGGCTCCTCTGCTGATACAATTTTGTCCATTTCTTTGACCATATCCTTGTACACCTTTTTGGACATTCCTACGGCATATTTATGATATCAGCTCGTTCATCTTTTAAGATTTTCATAATCTTCACAGAAAATGTAACATGACAATAAAAATATTTCATTTTTATCTTGATATATGAAAAAGTAAATATAACAAAAGTGATATTTATAAATAATTCTAGACAAACATTTAAAGGAATATTACTTTTTTATTCCTTCTTTTTTTGTTGTTGTATGTTTTTGCTATTAAAAGTTTGACATATCTCATTGACCAATTTTCTAGAAGCTCTTCCTATAGTTTAGATAAAATTTGGTTCTTGGAATCATTTAAATTGATTTTTGTATTGTAAGTGGAAAGAACGTCTCTATACATTTGTTCCACTAGATCCCTCAAACTTTTTGTAAAAAATTTTCCCCCTTTCGTTAACTTCCAACACCACTCTTTTTGGATGAGCTAAGGAGCAATTCATTTTCATTTGCATGTTCTATTTTTTCTTTTCTTAGAACAACATTCATTTTCTGAGTTGTTGGTCCACAGCAAGACAGTAAACATATGTGAATTAGTATTTATTTTGACAAATGTTATCTAATAATTTTAAGTATATTATTAATGATAATTAAAAAAAGAAACTCATATTGGATCGATAGTATTTTTTTCATTCACCTTATTCATCCTTTAACAATTTTTTTCATTAAAATTTTACACTCTTCGTTCTAGTCCGGAAATAATCATATCGAGCTTCGTCATTTTTGTGGCTTTCTGTATGATTTGATAAACGATACATATTAGTTAAACTTACGGATAGTTCAAAAAATAATATTTTTTATAAAGAATTTACAAAAAGAGCTTGCTTTTCTTGATGTGTTACCGGTATTTTTGTTTACTTGATCTCTTATTTATTCATTTCTTTATCAATCTGAAACTTGTACCATATCATTCATTAATATATTTATAAATAAATTCTCAACTTTCCCAGGTAGAAATAAATCTCAAGACACGGTGTGCCTTTCATGAGGTACGCACGTAGGCCGGTGTGTGGGGATATGAAAAATACACCGCAAAATAGTATAATAGACCATACGGTGCGTTGGGTATTATAAACGCACCGCAAAAAATAGTGTAATAGACCGTACGGTGCGTGGGGTATTATAAACACACCGCAAAAACAATTTAATACCAGAGTACGGTGCATGAGGTATTATAAACTCACTTTACCAAAAACGAGTGTAATACACCGTATGGTGCTATCCTCATTAAATGGAGCACCGATGCTCTATTTTAGATATAGCGCTATGATTTAGAAATTGTTTTCAATTTTTTTATTACACGATACTTGTGCGGTCTTATTTGTACTCTTATTTTCTTAAGTCTGATGAGGTATCTGGCCCATGTGATAAAGAAAAATCCATTTTTAAAATTCCTGATACCGAATGGATTGGGATCGACTATGCAAGTCATCTCGTGGGTTGGAAGTCAATCTAAAATGAAAAAACACACAAAAATCACGAAACGGGGAGAAGAAAGGAAAAAAACAAAAAAAATGAAGCGTTTGAACAAAAATGGATAAAATTGAAAAAGTAAAAAAGCTGAGAAAAAGTAAAATAAATAATCAAATTTAGTCACGAGATGGTATGAAATTCTATGATACGGGGTTTGAATCACCGGAGGTTTGGTTTCCGATTGTCCGAATATGCAAGTTCGAACGTATTTCGCTTCTCCATGGTACCCTCGTGCTCTCATTCTCAGTGCCTCCTGTAAATATACGGTACAAATTTTATGGAAATGGTGGAGAAAGTGTTTAGTATTTGGGTATTTTATGAAATTATATTTTCAAAAATATTTTGCTACCCATTTTTCAAATTGCCCGCTTTTTTTCACTTAAAGAAAATAGAGTTGTATTTTTTTATTTGCGTTTATTTGTGACCGGTGCGAGAAGAGTTGTGAAGCATAGGTGTATCTTCATAATATGATGCCTTTGGTGTGTGTTATGATAATTAGTGCACTAGACTGTATAAATTCTTTTTTGTATGTAAGATCATAATAAAATAATGATAATTCTAAAGTACCTTGAATTTATTTTCATTATTTTCAAAAACTTTATTAGGTTACAAAAATTCGTATTATTCTAGATTTTTTATTTTACAATTGTTTGAAAATTTACAAATTTAAATATTTTATTAAAATCATTTCACATTAATACAATTAAAATTTTCATTAATAGAATTAAAATTTTACAAATATTTTAGATAGAATTACAATTAAAATTAGAATTAGAATTAGAATTAAATTAAATTAGAATTTTACATTAATTTCACATACATGAATTACGATTAGAATTAGAATTAGAATTTTAATTTTACATACAATTACATTTACAATTTTACATAGAATTACATTTACAATTACAATTACAATTTTACAAATATTTCACATAAAATTCAATTAAAATTACAATTACAAATACAATTACAATTTTAGAATTTTACATACAATTAGAATTACAATTACAATTTTACATACAATTAGAATTAGAATTACAATTTTACAATATTTCATATATACAATTACAATCATTTCACAATAAATTAAATATTACAATTATAATTAAAATTTTACATTAAATATTTTACATAAAATTACAGTTAATATTACAATTAATACAATACAAATACAATTTTACAATTTTACATACAATTAAAATTTAAATTTGAATTACAATCACAACATAATATTTAATAAATATAATGGTCATTTAATATAGGATAATAATAACATATCGATCATGATAACCATCGTACAAACATCATATTCAAATGAAAAAACACATTCAAACATCAAATTAACATTATATATTAACATCATCATAACACAAACATCAAATATACATCTCCACATGTCAAATAAATCATGCTATCACATATACACATCTCTTGCAAATAACATTAAATGACCATATCTAACATGACCTAACAATATAATACATCATGATGATCACTAACATGTAAATTAAGTACCATTTGCAACATGAACGTAAAATACATGGACCATATATATATATATATATATATATATTTGAATAATATTAAAAATATGCAAGTATGTATAAATGTCATGGATCAGTTGGTGGTAGTATAAAATCAATAACGGTAGAGTGGGCATGCTTGGTAAAGAGATTGCAACTTCGACGGTCGATGGTCGAGCACGCTCTGATCATGATCACTAGTCTTGATGGATGCATCAGCGGTGGTACTACAACACTGATATAAGCGATGGCTGGTGGAGGCACCCTTGGTCAATAGTGCCAGCCTCAATGGTCAATGGTCCAACATGTTAATGATCATGACTAATCTTGATGGATGATGCGAACGGTGACGGACGTGGCCCATGGTCCACCCTCTTCTCCATGATGACTACTAGATGCTGCTAGTGGAGCCTCATGCTCATTAGGCGTGGCACGAGGTGAACGATCATGAGATGATGAGTCCCTGCTCGTGGACGTCCATCACGTGCCATGACTTGACCCGCCTATAGCTATGGATAATCCTCCCCAATCACGTAACAATGTCGTTGCTCCTGTGACATGTCGCATCGAGTGGCCATGTCACCGTGACATGCCTCTCCACACCCATAACAACCTATCATCGAGTCTATCTGCGCCAATGGTGGGCCTGATGTACCTCAATAATAAATGCTGCTTGGGTTGGTTGCCCAACTCCATCCTATATCTAGTCTACGAGGAGTCTAGGTCAGCGCCTGGCAAAGGCGAATCACAGTGCATCATGAGCAAGAGCATGTTTCTCTATTTCACCATCGACCTCTCTTGATCATGATCATCCTCGACATCGGCCATGTCTTGATCGTCATGAGATCCACACCTAGATCATGTGGTGGATCGACATCTCCCTCGCCATCAAAAGAGCCAATGTACGCAAAATATGTACAAGTACACAACAATAATTAGACAATTTCATTACACAATTTTAATTAAAACAATTTAAAGAACATGTTAGAATAAATATAAATCAAAAACATTAATATTACCTCTATCATTTGGCGGCTCATCATGTTGTGAAGAGGATGTTGGGACACCCCTCACCAATATAATACGACATAAGGACATGGGACGATAATGAAAGGATGCATCCCATCAACGGCGGCTATTAAGTCCGGTGCATCATGCGATATCACAGTAGGCTGTCGTGTCTCCTCTTGGGCATCATCGGCCCCCACATGTGCATCTGGAGGCCTCGAACATCGGCCTACGAGGGTGTCGAGCAAACTAGAGTCTCATCTGCGAAACCTCTCAAAAAAATAAATAAAGCAACTATGAAGCAAAAGGAAGTTGACCCTCCCTTGTGCATGAGCCACGACATCTATCTGAGGCGGTACAAAGCTGTACAAAAAAATGGCGAGACCACACGACAAGTCGTGGTGTTGTACTAATAGATAAACATAATATAAAAGCGACCAACTAATGCATTGCCGTCATTGGTGTTGTGTGAAATGGTCGAAATGATAAGTGAGAGGTAGTGCACATCCTATCTACCAAATACCCTATAAATAGCACGACCTCTAGGTACACAGAGCACTACGAAGGAGATAGTACACAATGCTCCAATGTATCTCTGGGAGTAAAAATAATCGACTCCCCTACTACACAACTAGGTAGCACGTACGAGAATGAGGAAAATACACCCCTCACTACGATAGTCTGTATTAAAATAAATATTCTCCTCAATGGGTGTGTACCTTAATTCGAGGACCACCACAGGAAAGCACAATCGGTGGGCATTCCACCTAAAGGATAAGATATCTCAAAAACCTCTTGTAGACCCTTAAGGAAGTAGCCTCCTCATAGAACTTGAGGGAAGCCTACTTGCCTAAGGATCCCACAGGTATACGCTATAATGGTGAGGGTATGCATCTCTCTCCCTCTCTCGGGCCTCCCATTGTTGAATCATGTCACTCTTTATTACTTTTGTTGTTGCTTTTGTTTCTCCTCTTCTCTTTGAATCATTAACATATTAAATAATTTTTTTAGCATTAAACGAGACATGTATTTAGGAATATACATATATTTTTGTTTTGATAGACCGATTAGTGCGCCGGAGAAAAACAGTCTTGCCACCGCTTCAGTGCGGCAAGTTACCCCAACCAGTGCCTTTGGTGGCGGTGCCCCTAATGAAATACAAAAAGCACCAAATTTGGTGCAACTATCTTTTTTAAAGCAACGTTGACTATATGAGTCGAGAATATGGGTACGTTGGTAGTATATGCCTCGGAACGCACGATCGCGTCGGCCTTGTTAAGATTCATGAAACTTACATAGTCGACAGTGCTCAGTCTTCCCATTGCCGTTGACCCTCTCGAATGCGTAATGCGGTGCTTCGGCCTTGGGGTGGATAATTCCCATCAATGCCGTATGTTATTGTGATTCCAATGGTCAACGGTGCACAGCTAAATGGTAGCACACAGCATTTTATTTTATTTTTAATAAAAAATATGCGAAACCTTGTCGGTACCATGCAGGCGCAGTGCGGATGGCCATGTTGGTGGTGGTGCGGCACGTAAATTTTAAGCAACACCGCTATACGGTCATGAGCAACGACTCGGGCGCCACCAGCAAACAATTTTTTTGTACTATTTTTAATGGTTGTTTTAAGGTTATTTCAAATTCTAATGCAAAGCTTAATTGGAGAAAATCTAGAAAAATACTATACATTTCAGCATCGAGGAGGCATATTGGTTATAAAATATGCAAAAGAAAAATTTCCTACACGTTTTTCAAATGCAAGCTTGAGATTGGTGGCCAATGCGGAGGAGCAATAATGCATACAATGGGTGCAATGAAACCGTGTCGGGCGACTCGGAGAAATGGCAAGTTGCTTGAGAGCTGCAGGGCAGGGAAAAGTGAAAATGTGGTTTTTTGTGTGTTTTTTTATTAACCACATTAAATTGCATGAGGTTTTGTAAAAACACAGTATGTACTTACAACACATGCCCAAGGCGATGTTAGATTTGGGCATTTGTTTATGGTACACCCGGGGTGGTTCCTTAACAACGCACCGGGGGATGTTTCGGTTTTGGCACGATGTTTTGATGATGCACGGGGTGCAATATTCGTAAACTTAGGTGCAGGAAATAGTCGTCAACAGATTTTTTGGTGTTAATTTTTTTTTATATTTAGCGCTATTATGATGCATGATTCTTTCTGTTGCTGCGGTGCTCTTGGATAAGAACACACCCAGCACGTTTATTTTTTCGGCGCGGTGCTTTATCGTGCTTGGCGTGGAAGAGTAGTGAAGAACCGGTGTGTTATCATTATAGGACACCCTTGTGACGAGTGTGTACGTCGTGCATGCTGTCAGTGTGCCAATATTTGTGCGCACACCCGATGCATTCTGTAGTGACGCACGGTAATTGAGAACTCACAAGCACTAGAAAAATGGAAAATCTAGGTTTTTTGCCGTATTTTTTTATTTAACTTAACTACCAGGTACGCGTGGTTTATAGGCTTTAGGTTCTATTTATTATGACACTAGTCGGTTTTATTTTTGCACGTTGTTTTATGATGCCCAAGTGCGGTTGTTCCTCTTGCATTGGGTGGTTTTTGGTTTGGCATGGTGTTTTATAATGCACGTGTGGAACGATTGTGTGTAGGTGCTATAGAATGAGACACGGCGGGCGGGTGTGTACGGGTGCACGCAGTGTGCGGTGTGCCCGATTTTTTAATGCGCGCCGGTGTTTTCGATTCTGAAGCCGGGGTGACGTTCTTGAAAAGCACAATGAGCGAGAAAACATCTACAAAACCGTACGCACCAACCTCCTCCTAGTTACCTCACTTCAAGATGGATGTATGGGGTGTTTTTTTGTGGGGTTCCTCCAAGCACGTAGAGGGTCTTTTCCTTGTAGTGTCAAAAAGGTGAAGGTTTTGGGGAAAAAAGAGAAAGGGAACTAGAAACCACTCGGAAAGTCGGGGAAGATGAATCCTTTAGACAGTCTAGAAGGAACAGGGATTACGGGGTGAATTAGGAAAATTCAAGCCTCCCTCCTATGATGGAGAGAAGGAGGAAGATGCGACTTGGCTTCTAAACATGGTAAAGTAATTTCAAGTATGAGTACGAAAGTAACTTGAAATCCGGGTTAGCTGTTACCAATTAAAAGGAAAGCCTACCTTGTGGTGGGAGGAAACTAAAATGGTGCATGTGATAGATGAAAAAACTATCGAGTTAGGAAGATGTTAAAATTAAATTTAATAATAGATATACGAATGACGGATACTAGAATGACAAAGCCAAAGAATTTCATGAGCAGGATTTGAGACTTACTATTATTTGAGTTGTTCCAAAATTCACCAACTGCTTCGCTAGGTGCCTTATACTTGAAGAAAAGGAAAAGGTATGATGATTTTAAAATGTCCTACCTACTATCTATAAGGAGAAGGATGAGGACTGGCTCCTGGATTTGGGAAAACCATAATGCGAAACCTACTAATTACGGGATAAATTTAAGTGTGATTAGGAAGAAAAAGAGAATGATAAAAAAGTGTGGAGTGGAAGGATAACAAATTGAGAAGACTCTCCTCAAAGTTCAAGTATATACTTTAAGAATAGAAGTAATGAGAATAAAATGAAGTTAGAAGTTTTGAACCAATTATCGTTGATTAAATACTTGAGAAACAAAAAATTGACCGAAGATTTGTCCTTGATTGAAAATTGTAGACATTATATCGAGTAGAAGTATAAAATTTGTTGTAGGAGAAAGAATGGAGACATTTTGAAAAGAAATTTAAAGGTATGAATTCTAAACAACCTATTACGGTTGATAAATTTGAAGTGCGGATTAACAAAGAAAAGAAAAATTCCATCAAGTGGGAATCATTTAACTAAGTTACTAAAAGAAAAGTGACACATAAGTTACCCAAGATTGTTGTAAAGTAAATGGGTATAGATAACATTAGTTAAATTTAAATGTTTTAACTTTGATTCTATGCGGTGTTGCTAGGAATGGGCGGTTAGAAAAGGCAAGAAAGGAAGCATAATAAATTGTTTAGATAAAGAAATACATGGTATAGGTAGTGAAGGAAAAAAGTGATAGTAAAAAGGACAACCCAAAATCGATGGGCAAATTTCAACATTTCAGTTGAAAAGGACGATGAAAAAAAGGCCGACAAAGTGTATCTTGTAGAATTAGGACAAAAAACGGAAAAGGAATTTGTAGAAAACTTACAGTCATCAAGAGAGTAAGGAGGTAGTTCTAGATGAAAATCCTCGTATACCCCCTAAAAAGAGAAACTAATTTTTAAATGAAGTTAATACCGAGGCTACACCGGTCTCTAGGCCTACAAGATGGTACCCCAAAAAAAATTGTAGAAGTTAAAAGCTATGACTCCCCAAAGGGATTCTTTGAATAGAGCTATGTAAGACCAAATGTATCCCCACGGGGAGCCTTTGGTAATGTTTTGTTAAAAATAAGAAATTGGAGCATTTTAGAATGGGTATAGACTGCGACAACTAAATAGCGATGATCAACAATAGATATCCTCTACTCGGGATAGATTATTTAATTGATCAATAAGATGCGTATGAAGAGAAAGACACCAAACATATGAATTAGAAGTTCTAGCGGTTGATTGATTAGTGAATTGCTCCTTTATGTGTCAAATAAAAAGAGAATATAAAGAACAACTCGAAATTGTTTTATAAATCTGCCAAAACTTAGAGAACATAAATGGCATGATAGACTTAACAAAAAGGAATTTTATAAATAAAATTGAGTGGATTGAAATCGTGTAAATTTAGAAAAAGGATGAGCGATGGACTAAAGAAAGACACAGAGTGAGCATGAATTGATCAATATTGTCTAAGGTTTCGCTATAAGGTCAACCAAAGGGTTTCGAAAAAATACTAGAGGAAATTGGTAGAAAGATTTTTAGTCTTAGCCTACTCAATTTCTCTCTACAACAACAAGAAAAAAATAATGGACCCAAAAAAGGTCAATACGGCTTGAGCAGAGTTAAAGACTTAATAACAACCTCCTCTTTTAAGATTATGGTAATCCAAGAAATTATAGTGGTACGAGAGGCTTGGGCATAAGGATTATAAGTAGTATTATTACTCAGTCATAGCATATGATTCAAAGGAGAAATTAAGACAAATGAACATAATTTCCATGAGCATGCCTTAGAGTTGAAAAAAATATGTTACCTGAAAGTAGAGACATTATCTATGAGTAGAAGGGTGTTTATCTAAGAACATATAAATCTGAAGTATAAAATGTTCAACAACACAGAAAAATGTTAAGAAAAACTGGGTGTTTTTCATTCCTTAATGAGTTTGAAAAAAAGAATCAAACGTGAGAAAGGAAAAAGAAAATAAGATTTTAGATGTTTAAGAGAATGTCCCTAAGATTTTGAAGAATATTGGAGTAATGACGCAAGATATGAAGAATTGATACATGCAAAAAATGAGTTCGTGAGTAAACATGAAAAACTCCACTATGTAAGGATATTGGTATATATTCCAAAATAGCGAGGGCCAGAAAATTTCTAAAAAGCAGTTGGCATTAACAATGTGATCTCAACACAATAGAAATTTTGGGAAAATAGCATAAATGTCCTTAGATAGGACATACTTGTGACTAAATTTAAATTCAAGATACAAACGAGAATATTTTTTAGTCTAATATGGGAAAATATTAGTAGATTGTCTAGTAAAAAAAAGGTTACTAGTGATAATGAAACATAAGTGTCAGAACGAAATTTTGGATACTATCCCTATTCAGTGAAAGTAGGGAAGTTGTTCTTAGAAAATTTAGAAATTGGATTTAGCTTAGAAGACAGGACACTAATAAGAGTAATCAATATATCCGAAGTAAAAATTGTAAACTAATATGAAGTTTCAAGATGGATGATAGCGGCTCATTTGATAAGGTAAATTTCGGTGGAGTTTAAATATCTTTTGTGTTATAGAAGAAACGGTATTAAGTTGAAATTGAGCATGGTTATCTCATCTAATGATTGAGAGAATCAGTGGAAATGTTAAGTGCATGGTGTTTATGTATGAACTAGAACAAGGGATAAGACCTTAATAGGGACCATATTACAAAGTTGGTTTTATAGAAATTAATGAGCTTCCTAATTAAGTGTTTGGTTTGTGAAGCTAAGTGTAACGGGAATTTCTAAACTCCAATAAAATGGAGTACGATGTGTGAAGACGTCTACGGAGGAGAAAAGAACACGCATGGTAATTTCAAAAGACCTCCATGTCTCACTTGAGGAGGAAGCCTTGCTAAAGTACATAGAAGGATAGTAGTTTTGCTAAATTAGCACCATATTGCTATGAATCATGAAGGTTTTGCTACCAAGTGACTCTATTGACAACTATTAAGGTTCGAGGAAGTATTATCATGATTAATACTTATCAATATATATAAGGTGATACTACTCATATGAGTTGGTATGAACTATGGGCCAGGGGTGGAGCGAGGAATGAAATATTCTTCCAGACTGTCGCCTCTTTGAAGCGAGGATGAGAAATCAAACTCTAGAGTATAGAAGTAAACGGTAAGGGTATGGTGAATGCACTTGTACTTTGAAGAAAGCTATTTGAGACGAGAAGATGAGATGAAGGAGGAATATTCATCCAAAGTTGAAAATCAACATAATAATTGGTAACTGCAAGGGATGATGTTCTGTTTTAGAGGGAATGTAATGTCCCTAATTTCTTTGCTAATTTGGGTATTAAGGCTTTAAAGGGGTCAAGTGGACCCAGGAAACATTTATTTTGGATACAATTTATTAAATTAAATCAATAAAATGAAAAATGAATTAATGGTGCAAAGACTAGATAATGATTAGAGATCGGGAATCCAAATCCATGAGGGATGGATAAGGATCAAAATAATTTCTAGTTCTCCAAAAAATATACGGAAAATAAATTAGATATTTCATTTTAGATTAGAGGTAAAAATCTAAAATCTCTGCCCAGAGTAAAGTGGAGAACTATTTGAGGAAGAGGTCAGATAAAGCTTGGAAGAGGAAAAGCTAGTTTTAAAGTACTTTTGTGGAAGAAACAAAGCGAAAGCCTGGGTAAAAAGGAAAAACATCATCCCTGATGCTTCCCGGAGCGTAGTTGAGGAAACATCTTGATGGGGAAAGCGGGGATTAAATAAACAAAGTCGGGATATACAGAGTTTCTATTGGTGCTGGGGTGATCTCTTCTCGGGGGAGAGTTTTGTGGAGAAGAGCTCCAAAGGTTGGGTGGAAACTAGTCTACCTTAAGTGGTATGCACCATTTAATTTCCTTTTTACTTAGAATTTTTGTGTTATTATGATTTATTATGGTGAAACTAAAATGGTAGAAATGTATTTGATTAAATCTATTCGAGAGTAGATAATGTATCTTCAAAGAAAGGTTACAAGGATTAAGTGGAAAAGAATGTGTAGTTTTGTACATTTAATAGGGTAGAGTATATTAAATATAGTACTCCTCATATGGTTATACATCTGAAGAGTACCAAATCTCGAATGTCTAAACCTTGATGAAGGTTTAGATGCGAGGAGTAGGTGACTCACATAATTTATTGCGAATGATATTATTGTTTAATATTATTTTTCAAACCGATAAATTCTATAAAGAAACTACTCTATAATAGAAATAATTGTGAAACTGTATAATGTGATTATTCTTTGTCTGTAAATCTTATGTTGTGGTAGAATTGAATTAGTAATACAAAGCGAGATATAATAGGCAGTCATAGTAATATCTTTTCAAGGAGAAATTAAGAAATTAATGTAATTGAAATGAAAAAACGTAGGAAAATTGTTACATAATATTTTAGACATAACCTCATTAAAACGAGGAAAAAAATATTTTCAACATATTACGAGTTATATAAACTTGAGGATATATATATCTAGATAGTTACAAAATTTCAATCCAACTTGGTTTAAGTAAATTATACAATTTGAGAAATTTGTCCCACTCTGAGATAAATTGTACAACTTATCATAAACTGTATATCAGAATAGTATGAAGTCCCCACAGGCAAGTTCTTGAACCAACACGGAAGGGAAAAAGCCACGATTATGATTGAAGTAGAAAAAAACTATCAGCTGTAATTAACTCGGGTAAGATGTAAAAGGTAATTGCACGAAAAGAAGTAATCAATTAGTTTAAAGGTATGAATATAACTATAAAGAAAGTTATAAGAGTTTAAAGTGAACACCTTAATAATAGAGGAGAATTTAATTATTGCGGAAAGGAAGTGGAGATCTTGCATAGAAATAAAGACATTCAAGTCAAATTCGGAAACTTTTTTACCTTAAAAAAAACCGAATGGTCTTTGAAGGAAATATTCCTGTAAGGAGTCAAATTCATGCAAATTCCAATGATTAATGAGATTAATGTTTCTTTGAATAAATATAAATAAAATCAATCTCAAAATCTATTTAAGAAGTAGGTTTTAATTGAAATTACCCGAATACAATATTATTACCCTTATATAGTCTATACAAAAATTTAACTAACAATATACCATAAATCTATATGGAAATATTGACCGAGGATCGAAGATATTAAATAGAGCCCTAAGAAATACTTCAGTATTCTATAAGAATGGGACGGTGTCTACGATAGAAAAAAGAAATAAAGACGTCTGCAATATTTAAAAAACAAAGGCCCTCAACAAAGTCTTAATCTATGTAGGTTCGGCAAAAGCTCAAAGCCAGCGAGGGCGACCAAACGATACATGTATAAAAACAATAAGAGAGCATGTTAAATGGGAGCGAGAATACATGATAGGAGAAGGTAGTGCCGCAAGAATGGTACTTGGATATTGAAATGGATGATGTAAAGCTATTTCACTCCGATTTCTCTCTGGAGGTAGCATAGAAAACGTATTATAAACATTTAGCAGAAGCAGAATGGGTTTCTAAGGAAAATTAATAACATAGCCTTTCAGGCGAAAGGCATATATGTAGAAGCAATGATATTGTGAGATGACCTTATTTGTCGAAGTTGTGGTCTAGTCACTGACTCAGCTCTCGGACCAACAGCGGAGACTCCATGAGATGTGGATGGTTCCATCTATATAACACTAGTTTGGTCGAAAATGTTTGTTATAAAAATAGCATGGAAGTAATCATATAACTTCCCAACAAGACATGAATTAAAACTAAGGTGAAGATAGGTTATCCAGAAATGAAGAAGACATGTTCCTTGTGGGATCTGATGGATGAAATATGCGCCTCTCTGGAAACTCGAAACAACAAACCCATAAATTTATGAAATAAAAAATAAGAAGAATAGACATAGAAACCAAATTTACATGAATACATGGGAAACATAAACGTAAATTAAATCCATGTCTTACCAAGGAAACAGAGGAGGGGTTACAAGACATTCTTGGTGGCGAACGGAGACCAAAATTTCAAAAAATCCAATGAGAACGAAATTGTATTTCTCGATTAACGAGTGAGTTGAATGATGGGTTGCAAAACCACCAGCACAATCTTGAATGAGCAAGAAAAAAAACTAATTAGATCCTTCTGACTAAAATAAGCGAGTTTCATATCTGGGGAGAAGAATACAATGTTGAAGGCAAATAGAAAGTTGAAGCAGAGACAATAGAGGTAAAATATGAACTGAATTGAATTGAATAACTGAAAGCCTAAACTAGTTTCCAAGAATATCCCAACCGTCAGTGTAGCAATCGGAAGCAAAGTTGCCGCGATTGACGGTTCCATATAACGTCTAGGCAGAAGCCATGTAGCCTTTGATCACATGAAATTAATTTTTGAATGATCCCAAGAATAGTAATCTAGGGGTTTTGGTGAAATTTAGAATTTGGGAATGAATTACATTAAACAGAGTAATTGCAAAAACCCTTGATGTGTTGAAAAAAAAGTGACATGGAGTCTATCAAAATATGATTTATCATATGAGTGAGAATGATAAATTAAATAATATTACAAATACATGTGGCAATATGAACAATGTTACATATGAGCCTTTGGAATTACGTGTAAATGTGGAAAAAAGGCGAGGTGGTGAAATTTAAATGCCAATATGAACCCATATAAAGCGAAAATACAAATTCGTAACTAGGATTTCGTATAAAGGTCCTCAATTTATAGGATAATTATTCGTTTTATAAAGCCATATCAAAGTAAATTCCACTATGAGTGAAAATATATATGGCATAAAATAGAGAGGGTACAATTTTTAAAAGTAAATTTTAATTGTTTGAGGAGAAATTATGTAGAAGAGGTATAAGTAGTTAACTTGGAAAGAGAAATTGTATTAATAGTTGGAGGGAAATTTAACTATTACGCTAAGATTTTACATGTAAAATGAAATGGAGACGGTTCATAAGACATATGGTCTCATAGATATTGTAAACTTGGAATTTTAATATAATGAATATACATTTGAAATTTACTGAAAGATTGAAAGTAAAGCCTAGTAAGACGTTGAAGTGGAGGATATACGTCGGAAGGTGATGAAAAATAATGAGTTCATGAGATATGATTAGTGTTAATTCTATAAATAAATTTTTTTTTGGGTAGAAATGGAATTTACAAAAACATCCTTTTGCCTATTCTGTTGTTTTCTACATGAAACAACGTACAAAACACAAAAGCCTAGACTTCGAAATATTATAGGTTTGACTTCAAAACCACATTGCATCCGCACCCTTCGCCATAAAGTAACGACAATCTTAACATTTAATTGGCGTTTATGGAAAAACTTAAAAACTTGTGATTGCGATGCTGCGATGGCACGATCACATCACAACATAAAACATTTAACTTGTGAAGCACTATCCTTTAAACTTTACGATATGTGATTGCAATCGCATCACATCCTAAAATTATAATATGTAGACGCTAAACTCTTCAGGCTTGTGATGTGCGATTGTGATCGAATTGCAACTTAAATGCATAACTTGCGAGCACTAAAGGTAATTCATAAAACATGAAAAGTGCAAAGTGGTAGCAAGAAAGGTAAAACATAAAATAATGACAAATGTTAGAGCGCTAAAATGTAAGTAAACCTTGTGAAGTGCGATATTTATGAAGCCTAATTATTGCGATGATGATGTGTGTAACATATGGTGCTGATGTGGGGATTAGAAAGGTAAATGTTATAATGTGAAAAGTAAGTGTCTGCGGGCCGTTAAATATACGGAATGTGTGGAATCGTGAAAGGTAAGGAATAACCCAAATAACAAAGGTTTGTAGCGGTTTGGTAACATGGCAAGGTTGATGGGTCCCTTCAAATGTTGCATCGGTGGAAAATCAGTTTCGGCGAAGAGCTTAAGAGGTAAACAATAAAAGTTGCGGGTTTACGTCTGTAGGGCAAAGGCAAGTCAATATGACGAGGTAAAGAATTAAATACGAGTATGACGGGTACTTTGTTTTGTTATTTTTGCATGAAACGTCTCTCAATTGGAAACACAGGCTTGTCTTCTAACGAACAAAAATTAAGTAGTGTGGTACATTGCAGGTATTTATTCATGGAGGTGGTTGGGAGTATTTCCAACACTCCCTCGTAATCCTAGCTGGTACCCATCGATCATTCCCAAACATTTTCCGAGAGGTAAACAAAACTTTCTATCAGTGGATTTGTGAGGATATATGCAAAGCTGTTATGACACAGGTCTGCTGACAAAATTTCACCATTGTTAACTAATTCCCCGCCAGGAGTTGTCTAACCAGGAGACGGAGGAATTAGCATGAGGCTTGACCAAATTTAGTAGGAATCAAGACCATTTTTTTAAATATTACATTAATAGTGTTTTGAATCCTAATTTTGATGGTGGAAATGGTTCAACACCATCAAAAACCTCTAGGGCAAAGAAAATATTAAAGTTTTATAGTTATAACCTCGATTTACAAAATTCCTGATTTTGTTAAAATATTACCAATTTCCATGATTTTCGAGGATGAAAAAACAATCTAGTTGAACTCTTTGCATTCCCTTATGGGAAATGGTATTTGGCATCAATATGCTTTTTTCTCTTGTGGAAAACAAAAATTCTTTGACAATGCAATTCTTGTTTGTTATCACATAAAATTATGGTTCCTTTGTGTTGTTGTGACATAAATCCCTCAACATCCTTCTCATCCAAAATGCTTGACATGCTAATGTTTTTGCTTTGCTACATATTCAACTTCTCTGTTGATAATGAAATTATTGGCTAGTTATTGGAAGCCCACATGAAATGAATGCCGATCCCAAATGAAAAACACACCTTGATGTGCTATTAATTTCATCAACATTTCCCGACCCAATCGGCTGTCGGTGTAACAATCGACTCAAAATCATCAATTTGGGAGTATAGAAAACCATACTCCTTTGTTCCATTTACATACCTCAATATTCTCTTAGGCACTTGCCAATGTGTCTCCTTGGGTATCTCCATGAACATGGATATCAAGCTTACTTCATACACTATATCGAGGCCTAGTTGCGATCAAATACATTAGAATACCAGCCAGCTTTGTACAATGTCGGATTGAAATTCTTGTTGTAATCTTCCTTTCTCAAATTCAACCCCATGATAGTTGGGTTGATGATGGCTTGTTGTTAACATATAGAACCTTTTAAAAATTTTGCAACATACTTTTCTTGGGAGATAAAAATTCCATTTCTATTTTATTACTTCTATACCCAAAAAACATCTTAGCAAACCCAAGTCGGTCATTTCAAGCTGACTTTTTCATATTCTTTGAAATCATCTAGTAGGCATCATTGCATGTAAAAATCAAATCATCTATACAAAACAATAATAAATTTTATCATTTTCTTTAATTTAAGTGGAGTTTCACCATCACACGTGTGAACCCATTTTCCATCGAGTAAGCATCAATCTTGATGTGCCATGCTCATGGTGGTGCTTTAGCCCTCAAGGGCTTTCATGACTAACACACCTTGTGTTCTTGGTCTTCTATTTCATAGCCAAGAGGTTGTTCAACATACACCCCTCCTCTTCCCGGCCTCCATTGAAGAATGCCAACTTCATCCATTTGATAAACTTTCCATTTTTGTTGTGCCGCTATAGACAAAATTTTCCACCTTGTCTCCATCCTTCCAACTAATTGCAAAGGCTTCCTCATAGTCTCTTCCTTGCTCTTGCTTGTAGCCTTTGTAACTAGCCTTTCTTCGTGCCTTTGTCTCTTGCCTTCAATGTTTCTTTTGGTCTTATAGACCCACACATTTCCTCCAATAACTTCTTTTCCTTGTGGGAGGCCACACTAACTCCCCATCTTCATTTCAGCTTCTATTGTCTGTTCTTCATTCAATGCATCAATCCACTTCTCTTCTTTGTTGCATTTCAAAATGGATTGGGTCATTAACATGAAAAAATAATGCAAATAAAGAATTAAATAACATTATTATCAACTTCTTCTTGCTCATAAATTTCACTTAAATTTTTGAATTTAGGTCTTCTTATATTTGCTGAATATGTGCTTGGAGTTGCACTTGAACTTGAGGAGTTGTTGATCCCTATGGTGTGCTTGAAGAAGAACTACCTTGATTTCTCCAATGTTGTTATATTGCTTGTGGTGTACTCTATTGAGCTTTTATTGGTGGAGGAGCCACGTTGGGGAGTTCTTGTACAGTCCATTTCCTCTTTCTATTCATGAGACATACATGTCTTCATATTCCACTTTATCTTCTCTAAACATCCATCCCAAGCTTCTTCTTCTATCATGAACATCTCTGACTGATTATTAATTTCTGTGGTGATGGATTATAGAGCTTTCTAAACCTTGGATTCATCACTGTATCCGGAATATACATTTCTCCCATGTTGTCCAACTTCTTCCTTAGATGGTCCGGAGATATTGCATATGCCACACATCAGACACTCTCATGTGAGTAACAAATTGCTTTGGTCCCTTTCAGTGATTCTTAAGAATATATTCATAACACTTTTGGTTGGATATATATTTAGAATATATGCTACACGAGGTTTATATTATGCCCAATATCATTGTAAAATGATTTTCCTTAAACATACTTCTTTTCATGTCATGATGGTCCTATTCTTTCTTTACTGCTACAAAATTTTGTTGAGGTGTATACTGTATGGTAGAATTTCTTGTGCATTCCATGCTCTGCATAAACATGAAGTCTTTGGAGATAAATTCTTGACCTCTGTCCAATTGAACACATTTATGTAGTGTCCACTTTGCTTCATAGGCACATTGTGATAGAACTATTCAAAAAACTTCACCTTTATGTTTTAGAAAATAGACCCATGTATTCCTTGTGTAATCATCTATAAATATAAAAATATAATAATTGCCACCTAATGATAGAGCGCTTGCATTTAGTCATAATCCCAGGTGGAAAATCTCCAAAGGTGCCTTTCATTATACTCTTTCTGGAAATGATTCTCTATGTTGTTTCCCAAAGATGCGGCCTTCACTAAGTATTCTAGGCTCTCTGTAAGTGGACAAATCCCTGCCATGCCTTTTATATACGAGAAAAATTCAAACCTCAAAATTGGAATGACTTAAATATCAAATGCCATAACGGTTCTCATCTTTCACTTCCTCTTGAAAGAGTTCTTGTGCAACGGATACTACAACACTATCCTTCCTTCAAGTTTGATACGATCTTGGAGAAACATTCTATTGCTTGTGATATGCACTTTTTCAATGAGTTTTCCACATGGAGAGGTTTATCCATGATTGTGCACACATTATTTTTAAAAAGACACATTGTAGCCCTTTTGCAGTACATCGATGCTTAGAAGGCTACATTTTAGGCCAAGGACATAATATACATCTAGCACAAAATTCTTCTCACTCTTCTTTTCGGTATGTTTACTCTTCCTTTCCCCATGACGGAGACTTTTCTATCATTCCCCAATGTCACTTTAGATTTTACAATTTCATCTAGATTGGAAAACATGTATGTTTCTGATCATATGGTTACTACACAGATCTAAGAACCATACTCTCTTCTTGTTTCTTGTGCTACATTACAAGCTAAAATCACTACCATGGTTATGATTTTTCTTTTATGAAATTTACCACTATGTTTACTACCCATGATTTTTCTTCTTTCTAAATTCATTTTCATAATGACCATACATTTTACAATAATGATATTAGACATGATATTTATCATACCTCTATCCTTGTGCTTGATTGGCTTGAGCCTTGGCTTGGATTTTTGATTACGCCCCTTCCACTTGTGCTTGCAAGGGAGTTGCTTCTTCCACCTCGATGTGGGCTTCTTCCTCTTCCTTGGTAGTTTGATCGTCCTCGACCTCTACCTTGAAAAAAAGACATTTGTGTCTTAAATGCACATCCAATGAGAATTTTGTTGCTCTTATTCATTCTATGCCGATGCATATCAAAGGACGATGAAGCTCATCCACCGAAAACCGTGAGAGATCCTTTGCCTTTGCTATGGCCACAACTATGGCATCAAACCTTTATGGTAGAATTCTTAAGACCTTAGCGGGTCATTCTCCTTTCTTCAAGTATCTCTCCATGAGACCCGATTTGGGTAACCAACCGAATCACACGTGTAAATAATGAGTCTATATTATCATACTCTCTTTCACAAAGAGTTTCAAAATCTCGTCTAAGAATTTGAATTTTTGCTCTCTTCACCTTTGCCATGCCTTGATAGGTTTTCTTCGGAGGGTATCCTATGCCTCCTTGGACTTGTCATTAACCTTGGAAACTACTATCATTGTGACGTTTGGAAAATATGTATGAGGGATTTCGAGTCCTTCTTCTTATTGTTCCTCAACAAAACTCTTTTTTCTTGTAAAAGCATTATATGTTGCCTTAACCGGGCCGGTTCTGGAAACCATTCTCCACCAGCCCCAAATATCTTCATGTGAAGAAAATATGGCTTTCATTGTAATGGCCCAATAATCATAATTCTTATATTGAATCGTTGTGGCTATGTATTACCGAGGCCTATGCCCGCGTTGCCATCTTGAATGTGTAAACAAAACCTTCTACTACCGGGAGAATCCGCTTCTCAAAACAACCTTGCATTTCCCGCAAGAGTGAGCCATCTTTTCATTGGAGATCCTAAACCGACTATGATACCATGATGGAATGGTATGCTCGATGTCCATCGAGAACATACACACAAAAACAGAGAAGCAATATATGTGAAATAAAATTCACAATAATGCATTTACTGAGAGAAAACACAGAAGAGGAAAAAAACTTCATTTTTTCCATTCATCTCTATTAACATATGAAAGCACATCGCTTTAATACAAAAAATAGCTAGATCCTCGAATATTTTAATGCAATTCAATGCAAGATCGACACAAGTAACAACCAAAACGTCCTTATGCTTATTCTATTGTTTTCTACATGAAACAACGTACAAAACACAAAAAGCCCTGATTTGAAATATTATAGGTTTCAAACTTCGAAACCACACATCGCATCCGCGCTCTTCATCGGAAATCACACTCGACGATATTAACATCTAACCGGAACTTATGGGAAAAAATAAAAACTTGCGATTGCGTATGTGCGATGGCATGATCTCATCGCGCAACATAAAACATTTAACCGCGAAGCGTTTATCCTTAAAATTTACGATATGTGATTGTGATTGTATCACATCCTAAAAATTATAACTTACTTGGGTTAAATCCGAGTCATACATGCAAATGCAACGTATCAAGTAAACTTAAATAACATACATGGTGCTAAAAAGGTAAGTCAAAATGATGTGAAGTGTGAAGTGCGGGCTTACGTAAAAGGTAAAATATAAAAAAGTGAATGCGAGCGTGATAAATGGTAAAACGGTAAATCTTACGAAGTGCGATATTTATGACTTGCGATAAAAGGATGAAGGATATCAAATTCCAACATCACAAGTTTTGTGCGGGGCTTAAAAAGGTAAATGTTATAATGTGCGAAGTGCGATTTGTTGGAAATGTTAAATAGAATGTATAAATGAAAAGGTAAGGAATAACGAAATAAAAAGGCTTGTAGTGGTTTGGTAATGCGGCAAGGTTCATGGGTCCCACCGATATCGCATCGTAGAAACTCAAGTTTTAGTGAAATGCTTAAGAGATAAACGCTAGAAGTCATGGGCTGCAACCGCGGGACAAAGGTAAGTCAACGCGACGGGTAAAAAATTAAACGCAGTAAGGTCGGTACTGCTTTCTCTCTTGTGTGAAACGCCTCTCGGGATTTGAAACCCGGGGCTTCATCCTTCCCCGAAAAAAAATTCACGGTAAGTGTGGCTACCGCGTCTTTATTCATGGCGGTGGTTGGGAATATTTCCAACAAGATTGATTATTGTCATAATCTTGAATTCCTTAGTAGCAAAAGAAGGAAGGTATTTTTTTCTTAAAAAGATGAAAATAATTATTGAATTCTTAGTAGAAAAACAAGTAGTCTTTTTCTTAAAAAGATGAAAAATAGTTACGCTTAGTAATGGAAAGATATGAGCCGATTGTCCTATATAGTTTGTAAGTCCGACATAGGGAATCGATAGCTTAAAAGTGAAGATAGTTTACACTATTAACATATGGATTAAATAGAGGTATCAATATTGTATTCAATGCAACGTTAATAATATTTCCCAAAATTGCAACGGTCAGATTCAAATCTGGGGCCTCCAGGGAAAGCCCTCCATAGTTTTCTCTAAAGCCTTGTGGATTGGCAGATAGAATTATTAGAAATATTAGCCAACAAAGTAACATAGACATTCCGAAACAAAATATAACACACAAAATTACAATAATAGACACTCACGATGTTACCCGAGATGACCAACTTCCTGATAGCCAAATTCTTTGATGACATTTAGGACCAATGGACTGGCTGCTAGCCCTCTCCGTACGCCCATAGGAGGCCCACCGACACGAGCTCCGATGAAACTTTAGCCGTACTCATGACCAAAGGTTAACCAAAAGAAAAACTCAACCTATGAGATACTCTAAATTTAGAGGTAAATTCCGCCGCCCATATCCCCTCTTGCACGTCTAGGGTTGTGGCTACCATCGTTACTTGGAAATCGATGATTATCTCGACTCGATTCCCATTCCATTTATGTAGCGTTAAGGGATAACAATAATAGCAATAGAGATACGTA
Source organism: Pinus albicaulis (assembly GCA_034641835.2). NCBI lineage: Eukaryota > Viridiplantae > Streptophyta > Pinopsida > Pinales > Pinaceae > Pinus > Pinus albicaulis. Next base: position 140,810 of record JAXQQM020079486.1, read on the forward strand.
CATTTTGGCAATTATGATTAGAATGGAATGGTGTTTTGGTGAATTATAAAATGAAATGTGAGTAGCGCAACACTCGTCGAGGGATTGAGTTAGGAGATTAATATATGAAGCTTCGATGTGCCAATATTAGGAAAAAACAAAAATATTGTGTTCACATAGGGTTTGAGATTTTCAAGAGTAAAATATTAACGCTCAAGTTGATTTTTTTGACAGTCATAACCTGTAACTCTTTATGTATCAATCTAAGTGATAAAACTCTAACAATCCTCGTGGTCAGCATTAGTGGAACATCAATAGCATATCAAGTGTAACTCCTGCAAGAAAGATACACTAAATCTATGATTTAGCAAGACGTATCCTCAACGGAAAATGTGGTCACCTGAGCCAAGATCATAGTAGGCCATATACTTAATGGGATATGAACCTTGGTCTTGTTGGTTTCACCTAACTAACTTTCCCTTTAAACAAAATATCACTATATGCTGTATTATTGTTATGCATCATAAAATCGATTTAGTTAAGAAAATTTATTGTTATATTAATGCTATTAATCCTTTATAAATAATGAGGTGGAGTTTCAAAAGTTTAGATTGATGTAATGTGAAAGTATGATAGAAGAATATCGCACTCTTCTAGTTCTTCACTTGTTTTCATCATGGCGCTTTTATGTGTCTATTCATTATTGGGATTTGTTAATATGTAGTTGCGCTTGTCAAGAAGCTTACACCATTGTGATCAAGAGTATGATTTAGACCTACCACCTCTCAAACCTTGGCTACACAATTAGATTTGAAAAACACAAGCAAGTGTAGAAGTCATATGATTTCGGGCCGCCTTGCATCCTCAATAACCTGCCTTATGGATAGGCCGTTCCTTAATCATTATACATTTTCGCAAATTTTCATGGTATTCATGAATGTGTAATATGCATTGACAGTGTTTACATTGTAACAAAATGAGGTAATTAGTGTACATGTATCATAGTATAATTTTTACATAATGTAAGTAAAACTGCAGCTTATTAAAATTTCAAGTAAACTAGCCTAGATGATACTTCATTTTGGAAAGGAATATTGGTACTGAGTTACTACAGAGTGTCACACTTTCCGCAGGATTATCCTGGTGATATCAACTCAAAACACTGGGGAATTTTTGAAATTGATGCATCGTGGGTACCAAGTAAAGATGAACAATTATGCTTACCTAACATGTCATTGCCATGATACTTTTAAGAGATGAATAGTTTTCCTTGGTCAAATAGATTCAAGATCTAGCCTATTTTAATGAGAGTTGAAGGTGGAGTTCATAGAAAATTTATATGTCGGTGAATTATATTGTATTATGCTAATTTTGTGTAAATTTACAATAAATATGTTTTGGTAGAGTTATGTTTATAGTATAGTTGTAGATTTTAAAATTATTTATCAATTATTTATCAATTTTGATAGTATCTGGCATAAATGGTCATCATCCATAGGTGAAACATAATTTATGTACTTTCAACCATATTAGCTATACGATTTCATTTATAAAGATGAAAAAAATGCGAGTGATTCCCTTCTAATGATTGTGTAGATTTCTTCTAAATTTTTAATGGAATAATTGGTTACATTATGAATTTTTTATTTTTACTTACTTTAAAAACTAAAAATATCTTATTATTAAATTTATTATATAAAGGCAATAGAAACTCGAGGATATTAGGGTTGTGTTCCTCTTAAATTGAGTAGTTAATTTGCCCCATCATACACAAAAAGTATTCTTGTTATTATATTGTTTATGGTTAGGTTTTATAGAGAAAGTTAAAACACTTTCTGACTTTTAAATCATTATAAAATAATGATAAAACAGGGTAAAACATGAGTCACATTTCCAAAATATTCTAAAATCTATAATCAAGTTATGTTCAAGTTTTGAAATCCTTAAATAAAGGAACTAAAAAGACAGGTTAATTTGTTTTATTGAGTTCAATACATCTTTATTTAGTTTTAAAAGAGTGGAAAAGCCATTACAAATCATGCAATTTGTCAAAATGTACTTAGATACATTGGGAATGAAATGCAATTAAAGTAAGCTACTACAATGGAGAAAAAAGAAAGCAATGACTTTGAATATATAAAACATCTTAGATCATTTCCAGCCCCATGAAAGCATATTGATACAACTTATTGCAAAATTCTATGTAGTAAAGATGCTTTTGTTAAAAAAGTGAAATCTTGCGAATAAAGCAAAAGAACTCAGGAGGTGATACAAAGAAAGTATTAGTATTTAATTTGTTAAAGAGGAAGTTGGTTCAGGCTGGGTGTTTTAGTTATAATGATACTAAGAATATCAATTAATTATTAGTGTAGACTCAAACAAAGTCACATGGCAAAATATAAAAATTGACTCATTTTAAAGGATAAGTTCATAGCTACATATAAGCTAAGATGGAGTGTAGGCTCAAGAAAAGTTTCATAAAAACAAAGGAAATATTCAATTCTAATCAAGAAGTAGGAGGAGTGAAACCACAATACCCAACTTAAAAGGAAAATAAATGGCATACACATGTTTAGCACGTCATAGAAGACATGCATGATTTTTAGTTCTTTGATTTTTATTTCCCTAATCATATTACATGATAAAATACTGCTTACCGTATTTATGAAGTGCGGCAGATAAGTTATTTATGTTCAAAAGCACACTCTCATGTGGCCAAAATATAGTCAACACTTTTTTTTGTTTAATTCTCACTTATATATAGGCATACGATTGAGAAACATTATAGATTATTGTTTGAAAATGGAGCTTGTACATTTGATTTATAAAATAGTAGTGAAAAGGTAATGGGATGGTTCTCAAGATAAAGAACATAATTATTTCATTTGTTTAATCCATTAAGCGATGGTCTGAAACATTTTGATATTATGATTGGTTTTGGGCATAATGCTATGCCCATTTAATTTTTAAGGGGATAAAATTCTTTATGTGAATAAGTGTTGAAGGTCATTAATGTTGGAGAACAAGATGAGGTTTTTCATAAGTACAGAAACAATATAGAAATAAATTTATGGTCTACAACTTACAGTGTCCTTTGGAACCAATATAATAGCTCATCTAGACATCCATAATCCCATATAAACACCAAATATTTATGAATCCTCAAGGACCTGAAATACAAATGCATCATTAAAGGAATACTCAAGATTTGAAGGAAGGCCGGGAAAGCCACCACACTCCACCCATCATCCAAGGGAAAAAATGAAGAATTCTACCATCATCATCAAGGAATCAAGGTGACTTCCTCTTCTTGAGTCAAGGATCACTTTTGAAGGAATAATCTTCATCAAGAATACATCTCTATTATCAACATCAAGTTGAAGATTTCATCATCAAGTATTGTTATGTTCACTTGACAATAAAGCACTTCACACACACACACACACACACACACACACATATTTATATTTCTCAACTCCGTCAAAATGACTTATCGAAAGAAACAAATTTGTTGGGTCATGTGTTCTCTTGGTATAGAAATAAAGGAGGATAGATTTTATCTCATAGGAAATGAAGTCATTGGACATTTAATGGTCTATCATTAAAATCTTGCAAAAGGATGAATCAAAATCATTTTGCAAAGTATATGAAATAAGAATTATACAAAGGACTTTATATGAATCCGTCAAATATCTCCTCATAATTTTTATGTATCAAAGTTGGAAAAATAAAAATAAATATAAGAAAAAGCTATGAATTATCTCCAGAAACACCGAGTGAGAAGTCAAATATTTAAGAACCTAGTTGTATAAGATTAGCAATTTTAAAGGAAGAATGAATAACCTCATATCTCATGAGGGTGTTAGAAATCGTAGTCCGATTACAAGAGTTGGGAGAAAAATAATGTTTGATAAACAAAGACAGACTACGCTGTGCTCAATGCAATACTCGTAGAAGAGAAACTTCGTATCAAGAATATATAAAAATAAGTGGAAGCCACCACATTTAGTGAACTTAGTATCATAAAATGAAGAAACAGAATGAAAGAAAATGAGCTGTAGGAAAATTTGGGAAAAAGAAGAATATCAATATATCAAAATCGAATACTATGGCTATCTTTAATATGCAAAGGGAAGGATAAATTGTCCTAAGCTCAAGAAGGAAACAATAGAAGAGAATGGATGAAGCCAATACCACCGAAGAAGTTAGAGAAGTTGAAAAGAAAACCCAAAGGAAGTGAAAGATCTCTACTATGGATTTAAATACCCTCCACTAAGTTCTTTTCATTTTTTAAATAGATACTAGAGAAAAATAATTACATGATAGGATACCTAATAAGAAACAAAATCAAATTAGAAGCATATGATGAACTCAAGAGCTAGGAGACCCTTGTGAAGCTTAAATATAGTTAAAGTAAAATCTAGCATGGATGTAGCAACATCATATAGAAAGGGAGTACTTAGTAACCTCATTAAAAGAATAATTAATAATGGTAAGAATGAATATATTCATCTAGCATACAATTAATCATACACAATCATCATTAAAAATATTAATTTTCTGATGAAGATAATTGAGATCCTCTATTGAATCTTCATTGGAAGGTTCACCTCTTTGAAAAAGAAAATCTCGTTGATCATTTCACCTTGTGTGGAATCAATTATTACAAGATGTGGATACAGAGAAGACAAAGAAATGCAATAACTCAATATGGTTGGAACCACTAACCGAAGAAAGGAAGCCACCGAAGGGAGTCTCGATGACAAAAAAGGAGAAAATAGGTATTTATATGTTTGATCGATTAAGTCATTAAAGAACAAGTATATTGGAAATAACATGGGTGGGACCTTTGTACTTCACAGAGAATGATCAAAGAAAAGGACATATTTTCTCTTTGAGATACATGAAGATGTAGTTTTGCCGTGTTGACAAAATTAAATCAACATAATATTTCCTCATATGAATATGAGGTTGACAAAGATGAAGGAACTATGGATAGAGGTTTATGGGGAGTAATATGTGAAGAAAAAAGCAGAGGTCATGAAAGATGCACCATGGTCATGTATGAAAAAAGAAATAAACATTTGATGACTATAAAAGTATTGTATAAAATCTCCATAGAGGATTTTGATAAAGTCTATAAAGAAAAGAGCCCCTTGCAATTCAAAAACCTGGAGATATAAGGGAATGTGAAGTTGACAGCATATATGAAGAAAATTTCACAGATGAAAGGACATCAACAAAGGTAACTTTTGATTTGATGTTTTGCTATATATTTTTGAACCACATCTATATGGGTTAATATAGGGCACCAAAAAGAGTCGGTGTATGTCACCTACAACCGGCACTCATGTGGTTGGATGAAGATACTAAAGGAAACATGACTCGGGAAGATGTAGCTAAAAGGAATAAAGTGAGATGTGTACTAGAAGATCTCTTTTCGATGAAAATTAGGATGGAATGACTATTGGTTCAATCATGTTGTTTTGTCAAGGAAAGTGACATGAATGATGCCTTATGAAAAAAAATAGAAGATGAAGGCTCCATAATGATGAAATTCATGACATCGAAAGGAGGATCTCTACAAGTAGCCGAAGGTAACATGATCTCCACCAAAGAGGAGTAAGATGTTGGACAAGGCCCTAGTTAAGAGGGAGCTGGAAAATTACTTAGATAAGAGGGATCTGTACTTTCCTTTATAGGAACGAGCATATATTCCCCGGTTAAGAGGGAGAGTTATGGAGAAAACATTATTTTCTTCATATTGTGAAGAAATAATGGAGGATTAAAGTGGCATTCTACATTCCGATACTCTTCGTGGATGAGGTAGCACATCCAAGATAAGAGTATTCAAAGACATACCGTTAACACCCGCATGTGGTGTTACACAACATTTTGTCATTTCCCAATCCCCATCCCACACATTGAGGACCATTTCTATGACTTATATGAAGTTCTGCCTTGCAAAAGTGTCATTGCATCCCTTGCCATTGGGAGAACATTTCCTCTGTTGACTTTTTCCTGAACAAGACCATCAAAACACATGCTTTGGGTCAAGGGCGACAGCGCTATGGCCTCGCACCGATAAAGGAAATTAACATTGAGCCCCATGCCCATTGGTGCTCTTCAAAGGAGCTGCCCACACCAAGCCGTTTTTGAATTTTTTTTTAAATATAGAAGCAAAGTTTCCAAGCTAACTACTTCGTGAGCGATTCATCTTGGGTCGTTCGAGTATAATGATGAACACCTTCCTTTCGTTTGTTTCCTCCTTTTGGGGAACCTCCCAAAGGATAAGGCCTCCCTTTACCATTTGAGGGATTCCAACCTCCTCCTCTCCTTCTCTATAAATACACCTATCTCACATATATGTGTAGCTACAATTAAGAGGGAATTGCCAGAAAGATGGTTGAAACAGCTTGATACCGCCGTGTGAGATAGAGAAGAGAGAGAGACCCTTGTCAAGAGAGAGCTTAGGATTTTTCATTTCCACATCCAAAGTCCTCATGAATGCTTGAGACACGTTTCATTGACCCGTAGAAGGAGGCTGCGATGCCAAGGCTCCGATTGTAACTCTTTCCTTTCTTAATATATACATGACTGATTTTTGGTTCAAATCTTTGTTGATGTGATTAAATTTTACGCAATATGTTTAATACTCCGATCGATTGGCTTGTTATGAATGCAATTATTGTCATGTATGCCGTTTTTTCCTTTGATATTTGTGTAGGCACCGAGTACCATTGTTGGAAGGATCGCGACGTGTCGAGACAAGGATCGTGAGACCGTAACCGTAGCTAGGATGGCAACGTTGACTACATGTAGGACACCCATAACTACTCGTTTCATTCGTTTACTAGGAACCGACACATTAGCATGTCCTCTGTCGCTATACCCACCTATAGGGCTAGTGAGGGGATTGGCTCCCCGTCTTCAGAGGGGATTTACCTACACAAAATTTGACGACCTATCAAACCGTGTGCGTTTGTCATCCTCTTGCTCGTTGAGCGTTTTCCTCACAAGTTGACTTTGGTTGTTTGATTGCTTCTTTCGCTCGTCGACTTGCCTGACATTGTTTTGAATCCTCTGCTTCGCCCAGAGGTCAATTCGACCTTCGCTCAATGGTTTTATCTTTTTCCCATAGTTTTCTAGTTAGCTTGGCGCAGCTTTTACCTTGAACAAATTGCGTTAATTGGCACGTTTTTCTTTTGTCACAAAAAAGCGCTAACCCCTATTAGGCACATATTGCGATCCTAACAATCAAAGCCGACCTTGTACGATTTTATTTGACCTTCCCCTTAAGTCTTTGTCGATAGTTCTTGGCTTTGGGTCATTTATTTACCTTGCAATTGGTCTTTTCTTTATTTCTTTTTGACTCCGTAATACTCATTTTCTAAACTCGTTTGTCTATTATCTCACGTTGAAGTTTGGTAGCCTCAGGGTTTCTAGGTGTCTTCGTGTCATTGCTCGACCTTCCTCACTAGGCATTCTCGAGTGAAGTTCCGAGTCGCTTTGATATTTGTCATTTGTTCACCGACCGATTGTGTTAGTCTTTCGATTTCTTTTGCCTTTGGTTTGTTGAATGATCAATTTTTTTGGTTTAACACTCCATTTCGTCACTTCTGCCATCGATCACATTGCTCATTTGGATCATTTTGAAGCCTTTTATTTGCTTTGGAAGAGTGCATCCTTGTTTTGAGTGTGTTTTATGTTTGTATTGCATTTTATTTATTCATTTTAGATCATTACATTCAGAGGATCAAAGCTAGTGTTCACTTTTATTTTTAGTGTAACAATGCATCGTGTGTTTATCTCATCTAAAACAAAAATTGCATTTTCGCTTAATAAAAAATGAAAATTTCGTATAACTAGCTCTTGTAGTGAACTAGGAAAGAGTTTTTGTTTTTGTTTGGTTGTATTAGATGCATTACAAGTGAAACTCTTCTTATACGTTTTCATTGGTTGCTACTTTGTTAAAGATTCCTATCCTTCTCTTAGTTAGCATTCATCGAATGGAAAATGATGTTTTTCATGTAGTGTGCATTTAGGAATTCAAGATCACATTTATAAGGCCTTGAAATTTAAACATTAATTCAAGATGAACCTTAAAATCAATTCACTCAATATAAGGAAGCATTGAAACCTAACATATACATTTTAGAGGTCTAGGCTAGTGATGCTTGCCATTAAACCTAGTAGCCGTCATTCACCATCTCAAATTAGAAAATGCTAGTATGGACTTGTGCTCCCCGTACCATCAAGATAGATAAAGGGGAGGAATCTCAGGTTGAAATCCCCTTATCCATAGGAAGCCGAACTGTCAGCCTCCGTAACTTTGATACACCGAAACATTCAAGGAGATTACTCAGTATCGTACATCAAGTCCTCGGGTCATTTCTATCATTTAATCACCAAGGTGTATATGGTGCTCATGGAAACTTGGTACACCCTCTTGCTTAGATTACCTAAGTAGTCATTTTGATCTTTTCGTGACTCTCTAAAAGTGAAAAGTATCAAGCACTTGTCCTTTCATGCTCGTTTGAACCCGAAAGTGATAGAGCCACCTTTTTCCGTCAAACGACCGCTTGTTTCAAATGATAGAGTTTTGTTAAAATGTCTTAAAATATTAACTACCCACGAAATATTCTCGGTTAAAGTTATCTTCCTTAGTGTTTGTTTTAGAGTTGTTTCTAAAGGCAACGTTTTCGGAGTTTACCAACTCAATAGGGTCCTATGCTAGGATTCATAGTTTGGAATTAATTTATGATAATTTGTAAAATATGTACATACCTTTGCTTTCTTAAGTTGTTTTCATATATTTTGTAATAAATAAAAAAATAGAAAAAATCAACAGAGGCAAGTCCTAAAAGAAAGATCAAAGGACTTAAAAAATACATAGACCCCAATAGAAAAAAAGAAAGAAGATGAAATAAAACATGAAAGTGTGAAAATACAAATGCCACTCCTTTTTACTTTTGCTAAATGATTATGGAAGAGTGTCAATAAATGCCATAATCCATGATGAGTTAAATTGTTTAAACTTGGCTTGTCATGTTTTCAATTTACATGTTTTAGATAGTGAATAAAGATTGGTCAGACAATTTAATCTTGACTAATCAGTAGATAGGTAGAGAATAAAGAGGAGCTCATCAGTGTAATATGAACCCTCGGATGGAATTAGGTAGAATTAGATAGTTTTTATGCTTTCAAAATAATAAAATGTTTCCAGGTAGCAAGCTCAAATGCACCTACAAAAAGGAAGAAAAATGTTAGATTAATGTTGATTAGGTAGAAAGAAGTGGGAAAAATCATGTAATAATTATCACCGGGCAGAAAATCACTAATTTTCCTTCCCTTGTGAGTCTTCAATATTCTATACTTCCAATCAAAGAGACTCGGAGAATTTCTCTGACTTCTGTTGGGACCGGGCCCAAGGCTCAGTGACTGGATAGTGGAAAATGTTAAATTCTTATGATAAACTCCCCTTCACCAATATTCATTCATCATTCATACATTTGATTCATTTTCATAAGTAAAAACTCCTTTTTTACTTAATGATACATAATATCCCATTTGATTAACTCCCTTCATTCATAAAGCATACAAACCCTCAAGAAACACTCTATCCTGAGTAAAAGTGGTGAATTTATGAAATATTAAGCTTTGCTTTAAAAATTTTCACTTTACTTAGTCATATAAGTGTATTTTTTTGTATTCCTTTCCCCTTGTCATATTAATTCCTAACTTATTCTATTAAATCCCTAAAAATTACCTTGTCCTACTTATATAATTCCCTTTATGTAAATATCCCCCTAAAACCCACTATTATATAGTTTTTAGACCAAAGTTAAAATGCACATGCTGAATTAAAATCCCAAGTTATACCCCCTTTGGTCTAAAACTAACATTAATCAAATACCCCACCCCCTATGGTTATAGACCCCTCCAAAATTCTAAAACTATATAATAAAACTAAAAATGAAAATCGGCTTTATTTTCATATCTTATGTACTTCTAAAACGTTATAACATGTTCCTACCATCACATTTTATCCTAAGTGTTAAAGATATATTAAGTCTTTTGTAAAGATTTAAACCCCCGTGCTTTTGTAAATGAACTTATCTCCCCGCATAAACTCAAGCCAGGGTTAAAGTGTGACCTTCCCACTATACAAAACCTCAAGTTTTATATAAAATTAACCCAAGAATAAACCTTATAATCTCGCTCTATGCACCCCCACTCACATACGCTTTAAACCCTTTTCACTACACATAAGCCCTGCTTATATATAACCCCATTAGATATAAAACTTTGGTTATAATGCATACAATAAAAAGGTTTTATTATCAATTGCCCAGCGCATAAGTCACCCTGGTCCCACATGCTTTTTCGACCACAACTTCCCAGCAAATCCTCACCGTTCTCTCCCTTCCCGATGATCTGATGGTGTAGAATCAATATCGTGCCCGTAAACCAAACGTCTGCCCAAAGCCAAAATCAACATGAAATGGGTTGTTTTCAATATACCGCCTCCCCTGACATGGCATGATTTCATTCGATCGCATTCGTTTTGGAAAAATCAGCTTACCACCATGAGCCAATGCGAAAACCAACGATGGTTTTCGCATTTTAAAATCTAAAATGCCTCCCGCCTTTGGATTAGACCCGCATTCAATACATTTAATAAATATTCATATTAAAGGTTAAAACCTTTGTTATGTCATTTTTCAGTGTTATTTGTGCATTCCGACTGATAAAAACTCCACTCGACTATGTAAAATCTCTTCTGCACAATTTTCAGACTTATATCCCGAGAAAAAGCCCAATTTGACCGCAAAGCCTCTATTTGAAGACCGAAAGAACCATTCTCTACTCCAACACGCCGGACCAGACCTTCATTCGACCTCAACATTTCAGAAATCCTTTCAAGCATTCAAATACCTGCAATTAAAGGTATTTTTTCGACAGTTTAAAACCTTGTACAGTCAATTCTGAACTATATTTAAGCAAAACAAACCGTCAAATTAAAAGAATTCATAGAAGAGAAATTGCCCAAAAATGCCCAAAACAGGCTAAACCCTCACAAATTTTCCCCAGAAATTGTTGTGTCCATAAAAACCCGTGTAAAAACTAAAATTCCTTAGCTTACGACCTCTAAAGATCAATTCTTACACCAGAAAAGGGTTTTAGGCCTACAGATCTCTTGAAAACGCCTTTTTACAGTTCAAATCATTCATAAAACCCTCATTTTCGGTCTTAAACCAATTTGCATATCCCAGAAGCCCAATTGATCAAAGAAATCACCTGAGACTATCTTTGGCCTACAAATTTATAAATTTACCATCTGTTTAAAGCAATACAACTTTTGCAAACAGTTGAAGCTTGCATTAGTTATTTAAAAATGACTAAGAAGCAGATGACAGCTAAAGCTGGGGGTTCTAAGCCTATTAAACCTGGTGGATCCATGCCTCCCAAATCTGAAGCATCAAAAGCCATCAAATCTACTACTGTACTTACTGCTAAAACCGTTGAGTCTATAAATCCACTTCAGCCACCAGTACCTACTGTAGAAACCCTTCCATTGACTAATATGGATTACAAAATTGTTGACCCTGTGGTAGAATTTAACCTTTTTGAAATACATAATTAGTGCTATGATAAATACCTTGATAAAGATGAAATACCTATTTGGGAAACTCACTTTCCCCAATATGTAGTTCCTTTAACTCATCCTGGACAGGATCTTGTTAGATTGTGTCAATAGCATTATATACCAGACCAAAGAGCTATTGTAAATGCAGACAGAGAGGTCCTTTTTACAATCACAGCAGAATCCATAAATCAAATGTTGCAATTACCATTTGTTCCTCATTTAGTCCCCCTTTATATTGAATATTTAACCCAGTTGTACTTAAGCTTGGATTTCCCAAAAAAGTTTATGATATTTCAGGACTTCATGCCTTCTCATGTTGACATCTCTAAGTTGAACCCTCCTTATTCAACTGCCAAATTTCCAAAAGGGTCAAGGCATATCATTTCCATGTTATCTTTTATACTAGGATATTTCACAGATGGATTCACTGATGAATCCATTCTTGGTTTGTTATCCACATTATCTCCAGGTCAACCCCCTGCACTCATTTTTTATTATGCCAGTTTTATAGCTGATAGCATTCATCACCAATTGACCAGAATACCCACTAAAGGGGTGTTTAGGTACTCATCATACTTATTTCATTTGTTTATGTTCTTCCAAGCTGACAATTTTCCAATTTCATTGCAAAAAATGGACTTAGAGGGCCAACCTCTGTCCATTATCTTCTGGACTTCCTTGTTGAGGAAAGAAAGCAATGAATTCACTTATACATACTTCTCAGACCTTTTCCTCCATATAGCAATGAATATATTATATAAAGCAGAGAAACCTAGAGTGAATTAAGATATGAAGAGGATATTGCAATTATCATAACAGAGAAAAATGGGAGATTGGTTTCTTTATGAAAAACACATAGAGATAACAGTTTTTGGCTCAATCTTATTACCGTATAAGTTGTCAAATACGTGTGCATGAGAGTTTTTGCATTGGAATACTTAAGGCAAATTCTAAATTCTAACTCCATCAACTTCTTAGATGCCAAGAAAAATACCCAATTCAAGCTTAAAAATCAAGTTGGGCCTTTCATCATAAATAACAAAGAAGCAAAAAAGGAAATCACCAAGATACTAGCAGGGTTTAAATTTCAGGAGAGCTTTCCTTGGAACTATGATCCTCAAGGGATCTTGAGTGATTTAAGGGTTAAATGCAAACTTACACCATTTATACATGAACCTAAGCCAGAAATTGAGAAGTTTGCAAATCAGGCAGAATGGATAGAGAAAACTCTAATAGATACAATAGTTAATGCAGAGCCAGCAGGAAAAATGGATACTACACAAGCTATGGTAGTTGCAAAACAGCTTGAAACTTCAACAAAAAAGAGGCAGAGATAAAGGAACTTATACAGCTGAGACCACCACAGATACAAAATTCAAGTTGATTTACAATAAAAGGCTCAAATTCAGTTTCATAGGGAAAGAAAAGGTAATTGATGTTGAGGATACAAATGAGCCAGAGGTAAATAATGACGAAGCTACAAAAATAATCAATGAAACTCTTGCAGAGATTGGAAAAGATCAAACAACAGGTAAAGATGATAATCAAATGATTGAGAAACAAAATATGGATGCTTCTTCCTCACAGACAGCTGAGGGAAAAGACTTAGATATAAAAGAAAAATACAAGCAAATCAAGCAAAAAAATGAAGAAATCAAGACTGAGATTTATTCTCAGTTTCTTAAGCAAAAACCAGGGAACCAAAACAGGCTACTGATAGCCTTTGACTATTTCACAAATAAAATGATTATGTCATATCTGCAACCAACTACTTCAACACCTAAGACAGTCGCAGACTATAAAAATGTTGAGTTTGAAGTAGATACTGAAAATGTGCATGAGCTAGACCAAATTGAATTCCACAGACATAGCTCAGAAATGTTATATTCAACTGTGGTAACAAAGGCTATGAGTGCTACTAAGTTGCAGAATACGATTATTAACATGCAGGATCAAATGAAGCTGGACAAAGGCTCTTTGTATGCTAAAGACCTAAGGATTAAAGCCTTAGAGGATTTGATTTTACAGGTGGGATATGATCCCTCAAATGTGCAGGGAGCTGAATTATTGATTAAGAAAAAGAATGAAGATATTGCAGCTTTGAGGAAATAGCTAAAGCTTCCTCAAAGTGAACACCCACAGACCAAAGAAATACTTTAGGATCAAACAGAGAAAGAAGAAATGATGCAGTTGATCCTCAAACTAACTGCTTAGATTAAAGAAATGGAGACCCAAATGGATCAACTTGTTAAGGAGAAAGACATTGTGAATGAAACTAATGCTCCTATTATTCCTACAGTGATACCAGTTATTACCACAGCTGTGGCTTCCACTTTGGGAGAAAAATTAGCACCTAATGAACCATTGGCAACTACAGTGCCAGTGCATTCAGCTACTACATCAACCACAGATTCTTCAACAACACAAGTACAACAAACAGATGGAGCAGGTCAAATAGTGAAAGCTATGGAAGAATTGTCCTTGAAAACTAATGAGATAAATAGCTTGAAAAAGATGATTCAAAGTCTTGAAGCCACCAACAAAACAACATTGATAACTGCTAAAAACCATGAGCAGAAGGTCATTAGACTTGAAGAACAAATGAAGAATTTACAAAAGGAGTTAACATTTACTGAACAGATTTCCTACATCAAGAATCATCTTTGGACAAATATTATTGAGGCCATACATTCTCAATGGCCTTCAATTCAGGTCATCTATGAGCAGAGAGACTTACTATTAGCATCCCAAACTGAGATTTAGAAAACCAAGGATGAGTTAGCTGATAAGCCATCATAGGCTTTAAAACTCATCACTTTCTTGAACAGTAAGAACAGAGTAGAGTTGGAAGAGTTACAGGCACACGACAGAACTGAAACAATATTACAAATCAAGAAGGTTGTGACCAAGAGAAATTTGATGAACAACCTAGAGGAAAAATGTGAAGCTATGAACATTTCCATTACTAAGTTTTTGGCAAAATACACTATTTTGAGGCAGAGAGGCCTGCCAGATATTCATGTCTTCAATGACAAACTAATGACCCAAAAAGAGTATGATAAGAAGATAAGGGAGTTTTCAAAAGAATAAGTCAACAAAACACTGCCACTGGGCACTCCTACAGGAAAGGTCATCCTTCAATATTTTGAAGACTTGTTTTTTCTACAGCATGAGATTAGGCATCTTTTTATTTTCAAACCTAACTTTGCCAAGTACACAGATGTCGATGAGAACTTTAGAAAGTTAAAAAATGTGAAAATTCCAAATGCAGAGCAATGGCAAGTATTCACAGATTTAATGTAACAGTGAAAAGGTAAAACAATGAAGAAAAATGCACTAAAAATAGTCAAACAGAAAAAGTGAAATAAAGAGACAGTCAGCTGATTTTTTACTACAATAAGACACATTTTTCAGCAGTAAAGAGTGAAATATCAGTCAAAGTGTATCAGTGTTTAAAGAAGTAGTGTTAAAGAGTATCATAGGAGAGTGTGTTAGCCAAGTAAAATCAAACAAAGATATTTCCTAAACAACCAGCAAGCATGACAACTATTCAATAAAAAGCTCCTTGTTAGATAAAGTTGTTCTATATATTTTGGATAAGAGGACAACTTGCTGATTTGTTAAGCAGCTGTCCCTCTTATTTTGTAAAGATATTTTATATTTCCTAAAGATATTCCTACATTTCTCTAGGATATTTGTAAACAACATTTTGTATAAATACTTCTGTATTAGAAGTGTTAAGGGTGGAATAAAATTGCTAAGATTACTATAGACTTTTGCTGATACATTGGAGGCTCTCATGTGTTGAATTCAAAGTAGCAGACTTGAAAAAGCTAAAGTGGCATCATAATTCAGGATTCTTGCGATAAGTTGAAGAGTGAAGTACATCTCTTCTTGTCATTGTTTCCTTTCTGAGTTTCATGAAATTCATTATGTGTTTGATCTATCTTAATGTGTAACTAGGAATATTACTACAAGACTAGCCTTTTGCTCCATGTTTTTAACTAAGTTACCATTTAAATGTTTTCTGTTGATTTCTGGTGTTAGGAATTCTTCATTGCTCCTAGTCCCGTTTGACCCCTGCCTCCTTCTTCCATTTTCTGAATCAAAGGATCCTTCATTTCCCTTTATCCCGATCATACCATTTCATCAAAAACCTTTCCCCAAATATTTGAGGGTTATCTACCTTGCCCTGAATACATTTGTACCCTTTTGGCCTTTCCTTCTAGTACTGCTATCTAGACTTAGACTCCATAGCCCAATGGACAAGTAGATCTCTCTCTAGTTTAATCCTAAGTGATTTTTACCCACCAAAACCTTTAAAACAAAACCAATTATTCTATCATAACTAGCCTAAAAATATAAATCCAAACAAAGATAAATCTTAAAGAGAGAGCCCTCTCTGAATTCTAGGAAGGCTAGATCCTAGGATTTGAAGTAGGTTTGTGGTTACCCCTAGTGTTCCTTGACTAAAAACTCAAAATCCCACAGCTTAAGAATTACAAAAGGGTGTTAGCGAGTTATTGGTTCTTTCTTCCATTGTAAATATATCACTATAAGACAAGTCCAACGAAACCTAGCAAGATGATGACCCTATAAATCCACCCCAATAATTGACCTTCACAAAAATTTCTTGAGCAAAGCGCCGCTACTTCTCCATATCAGATAATACGATTTTTTATGCCAAATGTATAAGGGATCTACCATTTATATAGGTCGAGATTCATTTTCAACAAACCTATCAAATAATAATGAATCCCAACCATGAAATCCTTACATAGATCATTTCCTGCGAAGAAGATTGGTTCAGATGTCAAAAACATTTTATACCTCCTTAAGATTTTCAATGTTTCTTAGGGCCACAGAGCAATATTATTTAGATCAGTGTTCCATTGTTTCATATTTCCTTCAAAATACCTAAAACAAATATCATTACACATCTTGATGACAACGCATAAATATCATTACATATCTTCTTAAATATCACATTTTAAGTTAAACAAGAGATTATGTTTTGATCTCCTTGAAAGTTTCATTACCAATTATACATAAAAGTCAATGCTATCAAAAAGTATATATATTTTTTTTATTATGAAATTATTTTATTGAGGCTTCTCCTCAGGATGATCATCTTAATATAAATTACTCTTTAAAGGGCAGAGCAAAATGGATAGAATTTAGAATGCTTATTATCTTGTGTTTCTTGGAATGTTTTCTCTTTAATATTAGAATGTACATCTTACCATTACTTTACGTTGTAAATTTTCAGATTTGCACTCGAAACAATAGGAATGAAACCTAGTTATTTCATGATATGCATTGTTTCAAATGTTTTATTCCTGTGTCTTGTTACTTGTGCTTTGTCCCACAGTATTCTTAGTTTCTTCACTCTATCCACCTTTTGATTCTTGCATGTTGTTGTGATTAGTTTCTTCCTCTTCTTGTTTATTGTTCTTGGTCTCTTCTTCTTGAGCATTGTTTTCACAACTCCAACTCCTGCAGCTACTCATAGTGGCCTCCTCCTCTTCTACTCATTGTTGAGTTAATTTTTCTGAAAAAACATATTCAATATTGTATCTCTACTTCCTTTATTTTACTACATTTACTGTACAATACAGAGAATCACTTTCTATCTATAGGATTATTGTAATATCCCTATTTTATTGCTTTTATTTAGATAGTTTCAAATCCTAAAGGTTAGGTGGACCTAAAGGAAAAATATATGTGGACATATTGTTTTCAAATTTAATAAATGTGGAAATTTAATTATTGTGCAAAGAGTAGAGTAAATTGGAGACCAGGATTTCAAGTCCATGAGGATGGAATTAAATCCAAAGGCTTTCACAAAATTTCCAAAAAATCCTTGGAGAAAATAAAATAAAATAAAAATATTAGATGGGAGATAATAATCTAATAGATTCCTCAGTAAAGTGGAAAGTTACTGAGAAGAGGTGAAATAAAACTAGAAAGAGGATAAAACTAGTTTTAAAGAGCTTTTGTGGAAAAAACAAAAGAAAAGCCTAGGTTAAAGGAAAACAACATCCTAATTTAACTTGACGCAGTTATAGAAACATGTTGAGGGAAAGAAAGTTTAAATAAGCCATTTCATATGAGTGAACGAGTTGTGTACTGGAGGAGGTGGTCTCTGTTAAGAGAGGCGCGAAGGAAAGCTCAGAGTTCGGTGGCAAATGATGCCACCAAAATTGGTGATGCATTACACATTTATTAA